>JASGAT010388339.1:16500-42208 GCA_030220025.1 Chelon auratus | reverse complement strand
TGCTCTATGTTGTCCTTCGAAAGCTTTGCTAAGTTCTGGTTAGCATGCATAATAGGGTTTTTATTAAAAGAAGAAATGCTATTAAATTTGGTATTTTCCCCTGGAAATCAGACCGACTTCCCCGCTCAAAAATCTTTTTGTGGTTGAAGGTTGGTCCTGAGCTGTTCCACTGAATAGTGATTATGCTCCGGCAAAGATCTGCCAGGCCAATCAAATCGTTTGAATGGGTTTATAAGCGGTGATGGACCTAAGAGTAACAACCACATAGTCGTTCATGTCATCTGGGCACTGTGGAGTTGAATTTATTTACAATAAAATGGTTCTGATTGGTTGTAGGACCATCCAACTGTGTGTAGAGGTATTTTTTTTCTCAGTTTTAGCTGAAACATGCGCCATAATGAAATCCAAATGGCGTGTTACCAGACTCACTGAGTACACTAAGAGTTAAATAATGACCCACTCAGTATCTGCTTTTTCATTTGCTTTTTGCCTGAAGGTCCCTCTCATTAACACCTGTAGTTCAGCCCTCATTAGCCCTGACCTGCTGCCTGAATCCACAGCCACACCCCGTCACTTGTTAATACCTTGGCTCTACAAGTTGTCTGCATTTGCCCTTTTGTCCCTTAGTTATCTGTTGTTTCTCGCAGCCTGTATTGATTATGGGCTTACACGTACAGTACAGACTTCTAATTGAGCAACATCCTTGTCACTTTTCATGAACAGGAAAGATCTTCAGTGTTACGACTTGCCAGTATTCACGTCACGAGCCACGTGAACTTAGTCGTGTTTCACGTGAGAGCAGAGAACAACGCACATTAATGCTATATGCACCAAATTAATGTTTGCCTGGTTAAGACACTTCTATTAAAGCTACTTTGGGATCTCCCAGGAAATTTGCCAGTGATAATTATGATTTGGAAGACGGTGTGAAAGATGTTCACAAGTCAGAAACTCGCAACAACTGACATGACATGAAGCATCAGCAGTGCGTGGGTGTGCAGAAACTGTTTGACATTTTCCTCACTTGCCTGTTAATTATGTTGCACCTGGCAAGACAGGGCAATTTGTCTAGTTTCAGTCGTATGTATTGGTGCAATATTTATCAACTTTGGCGACTTCATATAGGTTAGAAATAAATTCTACTCACTTCCAACCTGACCTGATTGGTCACAGTAACTTTACCAACAAGGTGGCCTCCTGTTGCTAGTAGATTTGCATGAGTAAGATAAAACTATTCCAATCAGGAAACCGCGCAAATCTGTCACAAAGCAAACAGAGAAATTATTGTCAAAAATTGATTGTCAGCCGTGTGAGGTCCTTAATGCCAGTTTTGTAGGATGTAATTATCACCCCAGTATGCCACTGCTTATTTTTGCAAATGAAAGGGCAATCAGATTTCAATTTGTAGACCGGAGACTCCTTTTAATGCCAGATGTAAACATAACACAATCTCCACGTCGTCGTGATCCAAGGCGCATTATTACTGGGTGTAAATAGGTCACTTCTGACACAAATAAACTGCAGGCGGACCTTTTCAGGAGGACTAGAAGATTGTCAGAGAGAGAGAGAGAGAGAGAGAAAGATGGATAGTGACAGACAGATGAATGTTTGTCCCCTGTGCTCTCCTTAGTGTTGAAGATGAAGACAAATATACAGTATAAGACAGTCAATAGACAGGCATTCAGTGAGAGAGGCAGATTAGTAACGGACCCAGAGATTCACCACACCAGGATATTTCATCGCTCTCGTCTCTCCCCTCCTCTTTCTGTGCATTCACATCTCGAGCGCACAAATGCAAATTGCCATACCTATCTACAGATGTGCACACACATCCGCACGTCGTGCATTTGCACATGCGCAGACCCTCCGTAGTGTCACATTTTGCACATTAAGTCACACATGCGTGCAGACACACCCGTACAAGCGGACACTTATCCTACTGCTCTCACCTCCGACGGTTGCCAGGCAACAGCACACATCCACAGATTGTTTACAGGGCCTTGTAATGTAGTTCATCTCAAAGGGGAGGTGAGGCAGAGATGGATGACACAATCTCCTCAGATGGAAAGATAAAAAGAATAAAAGACGAAAGGTTGGGCCGTCCATTCACGGGCAAGCGGGCAGTAATGCGATGAGGCTATCGGTCCCCAGTGTATGATGAGGTATGAAAGATGAAGAAATGCTGTGCGATTTAATACTATGTTGGTGAACTGCATACATCTGTCTAGATCAGGAGGGTTGAACGTGTGACACACAGATGCACTGTCATGTATCATCATTGTTTTCATTAATCCGGGGGATGAAAGAGATAAAAACACACTTGAACTTTCATTTTCAGTGACAACATGATGTAGCGGCAATAAAGGCTCCCCGGCTCAGTCTTGTGAAAAGGAAATTGACATTTCCTCCGGTGCTATGGATTAATTTCTCCCAATTCTACAAATGATGGGACCATTAAGTTATTAGTTAGTATTAGGGAAAGACATGCATAATAAAATAAAATGTGTCACAGTAGATTAATGGTGAACGATGAGTCATGCAGGGGTCTGGTGTCAGTTTGTAGCTTCACATCATCGATTGACAATGTGTAGCTGGTAGTTTGAATATGCCATTGAGTCAGTTTTAGAAATTCTTTTATTTTTCTTCATATATGCATTTAAACACTTTAGTATTGTTTCCATAAGTTCAACTGAAAGCCATATAGCTGACATTGGGAGCTAGTGGACTCGTATTTCCCACACCAAATAAGAGACAACCAGAATGTAAAGGTAAGTCTTCTCCCAATCAGCACTCTCTTGAGGACAGCAACACAAATCTGGTATCATCATCATGAATGGTATTTCCCTGTGGTAAATATTTGGGGAACCCCGTGTTTGTCCTTCCATCCGTCATCCATCAGTCTGTCTGTCCATTCTCTTCCACTTATCCGGGATTGGGTTGGAGATGTATAATCCCTCCAGCAAATTCTGGGTCTACCCTGGGGTCTCCTCCTAGCTGCACGTGAATAGTAGATCTCCAAAGGGAGATGTCCAGGAGGCATCCTCACCAGGTGCCCGAACTACCTCAACCGAGGTTCTCACCTATGGTCATGCACTTTGGGTAGAACCCAAGAGAATGGTATCGCAGATACAATGGCTGAAATGTGGTTCCTCCGTAGGGTGGCAGGAGTCAGCCTTACAGAATGAGTGAATAACTGAGTACAGCCGCTGTTACTCTGGGTCAAAAAAGCTGTTTGTGTCATATGTCAATTGTATCAGGTGCTCCCATTGGTCATTACCCCAACCACATCCCCTCAAAGATGAGATTGGTTCAACTTGGCACACGCCCACTTTGCACAGCCAAAAGTTTTTAGCCTGTCATCGTTACAATTTGCTGATTTTATCAACATGTGTCTGTATTCTTGTCGCATATCTCTTTCCGTGTGTACATCCAGTTGTTTAGAAAAATACAGATCCCTTCTTTGTAAAAGTCGTTGGGCCATGTTGTTGTGAATGTCCGTAAAGTATAAGCCCTTGAGACCTAAGTAGCAGATGACTGCACAACGGCCAACAGTCAATTACAGTCAGTTTCAATTACCCGAAACAGACATTCCACAAAGGATATGAACTCTCTGTATGTAACGAAAGCTGGATAACTTATCTCCTTTTACCATAGGCTGACAGTATCAACTAACATCCTTATAAATTCAAGCTACTTGCTCTCTGCAGGACTGTAAATAACAGACAAGTGAACATGAATTATAATTCTGTGAGGAGACCTGGTGTCATAAATTCTTGAAGCCTATCATTTGACTGTTCTGCCTGATTTCCTCTGACCACCGCAGACTCTTTATAGTCTGAATATTTCTGATCGGTGCTGGATAAATTGAGCTAAAAGTAGTAAGACATGTACACTCACATGACCGTGTTGATTCCTGAAAGCTGCTGGAACATTTGAAGACCACATCCAACCACGAGGGCGCGTCGAGTTGGGGGGTAGGTCAGCATCCGCCAGATCACGGGGCCATCTGGAGACACAAGCAAAGGCACAGCAGAAATTAATTTCACACTCCGCATGACTTCGCTACATATCATACTCTTAGCTTATTCCAACTCACCATAACAAATCAAACCCCTGGCTGCTATGTGCCTGTAAAAACTGATTTCTTGCAACAAAGCATCCACATAAGAAGCTACTGGTGCCTTAAAATGAAACTTGTGAAGTTGTAATTACAACATGAGAAGTGGTGTACACAAAATATTTGCCGCCAAATTTGTAACATCTGCTTTGAGTCATGAGAATGCCGCTGCCAAGGAACTGTGGCATCTAAATGCCACCTAGGCTAACAGTTAGCTAGCAGTTAGTTAGCACCTTCTTGCTAACGCCCGGGTAACTTGAAGAAGGAAGAAATATTAACATTTTCTTTTGACATATTATAAAATTAGGAAAAAACATAAATGTCTAAATTACAACATATTTACATAGCATACACTTCCACCATTTCTGAAATCAGCTAACAGGTAAGGGAGCTACCATCACAAGAAGGTGCCGTTTACATGGACTTGTTGTTGTGAATGCTGTAAATACCACATCATCTAAAGGCAGTATCCTATACTTTCAACTGTTGGTTAGCCTAGCTTGGCATGTTAGCTTGACTTAACAAACCTCTGGGTTGCCAAGAAAATGCATTATACAAACAAAGTTCAAAAAGTTAAATTAAGCATGTAATAGATGTTAGTAGATGTATTTTATTTCCTTCGGACAGAACCTGTCTAGCAATTTCTTTCATATTTCCACTCTGTGGCTAAGCTACGCTAAGCTAACTGGCTAATGGTAGAATTTTAATATTTACCTCACTGAAATGACAATAGCACAAAATCTCAACAAGCAATATTTTTCAAAACGTCGTACTACTGCTATAACACGGTTAAAACACATGGCCCACTTAATTTGATGGAATCATCACAAATCTCCAAAATATATTTTCAGGTTTCCAAAGAAGACACAGAGAATTTCCTGTTTCTGTCAGTATTAGTTGATAAAGTCCAACACTCATAATGTGATTATGATTTGAGAGTCGAGTTTGTGTCAGTGAGTCACACCGGCCTCATTTTTGAGGACCAAGGCCAAAGTCTCTGTGACAGTTTTCTTATGCAAGATGAAAAGAAAATGTGTCTCTTGAGGATCAGCACGGCAACTTCAGTCTTTCTTCTTTTCTATTTCAAATGGTAGATATCTCAGTGTGGGATGAAGCAAATATTTGAATCTGGCTTTGGCCTCGTGGAGTCCCACTTGGCACAGCAACAGAGCCAGACTGTGATCTCCAGCACACACAGACAAGCGGTTCCTCAGGGAGGAGACGTCTTAATAGGATGAGAGAGCGGCCGGACAGGCATGGAGCTCGGGGACGAAGAGGGAGATGCACGGGGGGGAACAGAACACACAAATAACCCTGAACACACAGGTGATTCCAGGCACGAGCGACTGTACAAACATAAGCACATATCATAAAGAAAGATGCATGAGCCTGTACATACGAGATACCGCGCACACACACACTATTTGGGAGCAGCTGTGTGTGGGAGGACTCCTAACCACCAAACATCTCCTTTAGCCGTTTAACAAGCAGAGCAGACTTTGTAAAGGAGGCCCCTGCTGACACACAAACACACTTAAGCCTTCCCTTTGATGGCCGCCTGTCAGACTTCTCAGAGAGACATTATCATCAACTTTGACTCCGTTTGAATGCGAAATGCAGAAAGATGCTTTTTAACCTGACATTTTCACGGAAGATGCCATTTCTCGTCTTGTTTAAAGGCAATTTTCACAGCATACTGTGAAGCAGGCGAAAACTTTTTGTGACGAGTAATTTTCATAAAATCTTACATTAAGCCTCAATTTAACACTGACATCCTTTCCAGAAGTGTCCCACATTCATTTTATAATTCATAATTTTCTAAGGGTTTACGTTAGTCTGCTAGACATTAGAAAACATGCATTATTTAGACTGATTAGGTTCCCCTTATTAAGGATATTTTGGGACATGTGTATTGTTGTCTATTAACTGACACTGAATTATCTAATCTGCTACCACAACCACTGAGTAAGTGACTTTTTCCAAACCATCCAGTGACACAGTTGACATTTAAACCCGGTTTATACAGAGATGTACTGTATCCGTAAAGAGCCTTACACAAATGGCACACATTTTTGTGAACACTGTCTCAATGTCAGCTGTGCAAGTTCGCTGCCAAAGCACCAGTCAACAGCGCGATTTCTATGCCACTGCATTGAGTTTCTTGTGCTTCAGACAACAACGACTTGTAACTGAGCAAATTAGTTGGGGCTTGGATATAACAAATATTGAACAACTGTTACTTTTAATGAGAGACGTTGGAGGAAATGGTGAGTATGGCTGTGGCAGAATGAGGAGGGAGTCACCGAGATTTGTGGATGAGGAAATGCAATTCAGGCCAATCCCGGTTGTTGTGGTGTGCATCGCTGCAATGAGACGTGACACCATTGAGTGAGAGTTCTGGGACGAATGTTTTGTGGGATTTAGTTTTTAGTTTTATGTCCTTTCACAAACTGACAACGTATGAACCTACGACGGAGAAGCATAAGCTTTGATTTATGATGCAGGAACAGTTTAGCAATCATTTCTAATGCAGACTAGGCCACCCCACAGCTGTTTCCTCCATCTTTTATCGACTTCCAGCTTTGCCCCAGAAAAGTTGAGAGTTCTGGGATAAATCTTTTGTTGGTTTTAGTTTTGTCTTTTCAGCAATTACAGGCAGAATTGGGCATTTTTGTATTCTTGCAGGAATATGGATTTCTCAGAAGATATAATAGTAATAAGCTGGATAAGATGCATCTGGGGCATATGTAAGATAATATATGGAGAAGCCACTCCTTCTATAAAACATCAGTGGGAGCTGGAACTGGACTCAGAGGTATCTGAATCAACCTGGTGGAGAGATGCTGGTTTAGTCCATATGTCATCAATACGTATCAGATGAGGACTGCTACAGTTTATATCAATCCATGGGATCCACTTGCATAACAGTAGGCTTGTGTAGACGTAATCCTGGAAACCATAAGTCAGTCTGAAGATGGAGGACCTCCCAGCAAGGGATACCCTGTCAGATTTTTGTGAACACTATGACGAACTTGTCTAATGATATCCCACAAAGAGTAGGCAGCACATCTCAAAATCAGCAAACAAGAACGAGAATCCACGTTTGTACAGCTGCCCACTAGGTATTTGTAATTATATAGCCACCAATCTAATACCAAACACTACAATGTTACTATATTTACTATTAAAGGCTACATGTTACCGTCCACCCACTCCACACATTTGTGTAGAAGGAGCTATACTGAATAATTACACCTCTAGTTCAAGGCGCTTAATATAAAGTCATTTAAAATCAGCACTGTTTCAGTTCCGCACTCTGATCCACTGAACAAAGCAGTTCACAGATAAGGTTAGAGATAAATTTAGGTCCATTTTTCTTTTCTTAGTGTTATGCGGGAGCCGAGATGAGAATTCACCTCAACAGGTGCTAATGCAAAGGCGAGAGTTCAACACCATAAACATCATAAATTATTAATGTACTCCATCGGCCAAGTCGATTATAATTGTGTAATTGCAGCACATTGTCAAAACACGGGCTTTTAAAGGGCACTGGGCGATTTTACACATGAAGCTGAGATTACTCATCGCGCGGAGTGCTACACAGCCTGATAAAACAATTGTATAATATCTTCTGTGGCTCTGAAGCGAGGTTTCTGAAATTATCTCCGCTTAGATCTGAGGCCAAAATCCTGTCTTACAAACTCGGAGCAAGAGACTGAAAGATATGAGCATTCATCAGACCGACTGCTCTGTCTTGATGAATTCTCCCTGATGTATAATGAGAAATGAAGAATCCAGCATTTTTGGATCTTGATTTATATCTCATTTCTATCTCGTTGACCAACATGGATCCTCTGTAGTCAATTGTGAAATACAAATTAGTTTTTTAACCCATTCGAACCCCACATACAGTATTAAATTTAAAAAATGACAATGCAAGTCAAGAAAGTTGCAGTTTCTTGTAAAATGACTGTGCCTCGGTAAGGTAATCTACATCCTTTAGCCAACCTTACTTACACATATCTTGTTGTTTTCAAAGTTTGGTTGCGACTAAGTCAGTTTCTCTTTTTCAGTTCACTGTTTCATATGAAGCAGATCTCTCCTCAGACAACGAAGAGGAAGCGATGCGTTCATGAGCCATCTCCATGGCGCTAACCTGGTGGAGTGTGATTGGTTGATCCCCAGAGACCAGACCAGAGGACTCTTATCTGATTAGCCGGCAGGGAAATCAGGATTCATGGACCCAAGTCAGCTATCAAGAGAGTTCAGAGCTGATGGCTGAACAGCTAAATCCATCTGACCAAACACGCACACACATGCAATCAATCATACAAGCACACATATTCCTTTTCCTTCTTGGTCTATGTGTCTCTTTGCACACAGACTCGCCCAAGATCGAACAAACAGTGTAAGTAAGGGCTTAAAAACACGTTTGTGCACACAAATGGACTGTGAAATCCACTCACATGTGCAGACACACAAACTCACAAAACGCAAAGCTTCATTTCCTCAGTTGAACACCACCCTGCTGTAATTTAATCAGATGAGATATTGAAAAAGAGGCATGGCAATGAAAAACAAGCCAGCGGGCTATCAGTAAGCCACAAGCACAGTGATTAAGTCTCATAGCACTGCAGTAATTGCACGTTAGTTTCCCCACATTCAACCTTTCCAGTTGCATCTGCTTCACTTGAATCTGGTCTATACTGCGATTCCACCATCACCAACACTTCTGACTAAATTACCAAACAACTCCGGCTGAAAAATGGCCCATTTAAGTGTGGATCACGCCTGAATGTAGAAACAACACAAGCCATAAATATGTAATGTGATATAATAGATCCTATGAGAAATGAGCACTGAATGTAAAACAGCACAAAACCTGAGTTCTTTCTCATGTCAGTCTACCCACACAGGCTCTGTGATGACTTGTCCACCATCTCAACCTGCACAGATCTCCTCCGATATCTTATCTGATTTCAATCCAGCAAATACTAATAGTGTCGCTCTAAGGGCGTAATGCGATTTTGTTTGTTTAGTGAACCAGAAAAGCTCGGGATGTGATTTTAATGAGAACCAGGAACGTCTCCCTCGACTTCATCTCCACTGAAGGAATCTCCAATTAGCTCTTTACTTTGGCTACCTGCTTTGGGGAAAGACCTCAGCCTCCCTGCATAATGACCCCCACTGCCAATTAAAGTGTCCGTTTAGCACCGTTAGTCCTGTCAGATGTTTCTTTTTATTCGCATTTCAAACATGCGCCGCGGTTTGCTGGGAGCTAAAGTAGGAAAAGCGGAACAAAGAGTCAGACTGCAGCTCGCTTTCCAGGCACATTGGCAGGCGTCCATTCACAGGGCTGTCTTGTAAGTCCTCAGTAAATCAGTGGAATATATTTCTATCCATGTGTCAATACAAGGTCAATAGTATCAGAAAGGGGAAAAGCTCCTATTGAACAATGGCCAATCAAGAAAACAAAGAGGCCCCGAGAGGCGATCGATGGAAGCACGGGAGAAATGATAAAGATAGAAGTCGGGTTTTAAAGAGGAGCGGCCTTGCTTTTAAGGTGGACAGGAATAGCTTTTTGTATCCAATCCAATCACCGTGTCCTGGGGAAGAAAGTGGCAGGAAAGAGGCTTATGTAACGGAGAGGGCCGCAATCAAGGAATAAGGTCTGGGCAAGGCAATCTGCAGCCCTCCTCCTTCTAATTATTTCCCCCGACATACTTCTACTCTTCATTCTCGCCTCTCCCCCGCTCCCTCGTCAGAGTAGGATCATGACATGTCACACTCCACTCAGTCAAGAACAGAAGGTTAGGACTGATAGAGACTGGGAATTAGGTCTCTCATCGCAAAAGCTGTTTGTGGAACCACTGCGCAGCAATCTGTGTGTCAATCAAGACGAACAGTTTCACTTAAATTATTATGTGAAGTTTATTTCTATAGCTGCACGGGTCTTCTTTTTCAGCGAGATTGAATTTCTGAATAGTGACTTTGTAGGCTTTTATAGTCTCAGTTGCAAATGTACATTAAGAACACATTGGTATGCAACTTCAAGAGGATACAAAATATGATCACACGATCATACGATACGATACGATACGATACGATACGATACGATACGATACGATACGATACAATACGATGCGGTACCAAGATCATACGATATGATACAATACGATATAATATGGTACAATACACCAAAATGTACCGCTATTGATCCCCTTAGGGGAATTCATAAGTGTCACAGCAGAACATCCCTTAAACACATTAATAAATTAAAGGTATTCTAAAATAGCAATAGAAACATAACACACAATATGAAACACAACACATGGTAGGAATTGTGCAAAGTCTGTGGTATTTTTATGCACATTTCTATACGCAGTGAATAGTGCATGAACATAAGTGTGTGCAAATCTGAATGGGAATGTAGTGTATTCTATGAATGAGTGTATGCACGGCGAGTTACCCAGTTATAAGCTCTAATCAAGATCCTTGTTTGGATTGGTCACTTAAGTAATTTTCATAGACTCAACAGTAGTTTCTCTTCCAGTAGAGACTTCTGTGCCTTTTAAATCTTGTTTTAATGAACCAAAGCGAGGGTTGTCCTCAAGCTCTTTATAAATAGTCTGTGAGATAAGGAGGCTTACTGCCGTTTATTTTTCCAGCACTGGAGCACTTGAGAAAGGATGTATTTATGTTCTCTTTGTTTCTTTAGCAACCCACAATTATAACCACCAAGTGAAGACATTGTACGTTCAGAAGTGGAGGAGGAGAAGGAAAAAAAAAAAGTTGCTGCTATTGTAAGCATGTACGAGAGATAGTTCTTGTTCACATGGTTTCCAAACTGGGGTACAAGCCATCCCTAAAGGAGGCGCCAATAAACACCACACACCCACATATACACTGCCTGGCCAAAAAAAAAAAGCCGCCAAAAAAAAAAAAAGGTCACACACTCTAATACACAGCACACATTCGCTGTGGCATTGTTTCAATAAGCTTCTGCGATGTCACAAGATTTATTTCCATCCAGTGTTGCATTCATTTTTCACCAAGATCTCGTATTGATGATGGGAGAGTCTGACCACTGAGCAAAGCCGTCATTCCAAAAAATGATGTCCCATGATGATGTCCTCACTGAACCACTCTTGCATTGATGGAATAACCTGGTCATTCAGTATATTCAGGTAGTCAGCTGACCTCATTCTTTGGGCACATAATGTTGCTGAACCTGGACCTGAGCAACTGCAGCAACCCCAGATCATAGCACTGCCCCCACAGGCTTGTACAGTAGACACTAGGCATGATGGGTGCATCACTTCATCTGGCTCATATTCTTATACCCTGATGCCCCCATCACTCTGGAATAGGTTAAATCATGGACTCATCAGACCACATGACCTTCTTCCTGACAAAATCACCCTGGCTTGATCTCGTTTTCCTTAGGGTCTGAGCATTTTATGAACATCATGCTGTGCAAAGACTGTCTTGATGTTCATATGCATAAATGGGAATCCAGATTTATGTGTGTGTGGACTGCCAGTGCTCTTCAGTCTACATGGGCTCCAAGGAAAACAGGTTTGGAATCACTAGGGCTGGGTTTAAAAAAAACAAAAACAAAAACAGATCTGATTGAAATCCACTTCACTTGAACGATGCCATTTCCTGCATCCTCTCTTTAGACCTCTCGCTTCAGTCTTGCAAAACTGGATTCCCATGACTTATCTCACAAGACCACGCAACAAGATTAATCCACGTGTGAGGGAAATCAGTAGCAATGCCCAGCAATAGGAATCACTGGCATGCATGCCTATTGTTTTGATAATGCCATGTAAAAGCTACAGGCGATAGGTGGAAACGCATCCTCATCCAGCAGACTCTCAGGATCTAAAAATAATGTTTTTTGGAAAGCAACAGCCTTGATTGGCCCTTTCCTGGGTAATTGCGAATCTCTCAGGTGCAGCAGCATTAGGAAGGGACAGCATTTTAAGTGGAGCTGATCAAATCTAGTCAGTAGCCTAGACTCATGTCTGCAGACGCAGGGTAGCAGCTGTGTTTATCTAAGGGCACTGAGGGGCCAGCGGTTGCCAGGAGCCGAGCACCAGACGGACAGATGGATGGAGAGATGGATGGATAAATGAAGTCTCACACACACACAGAGACACACACAGGAAAAAAACACAACAGTGGCAAAGTAGCTTGCGCTAATTCAACATTAATATACTGTATCTTATCAGCATTATAGCAGCATAGCAGAATTGCTATAAATTATTTAGACACAAATAAACAGGTGCAAACCCCAAAGCATCCATCCAAGCACCATCCAAACCATTCTAATCATGACCTGATAAAATCTGAGTTTGTCTTTCACGCATTCAGTGTGTTTGAAAAAATCTGCCTATTTCTAATTTAATACGAGACTGACGGAGGATAAATGCTTTTGCAAATACAAGTAACTTCACCTGAATTCTAGGGAGTGTTTCACTTCAGTAAGAAGTGCCAGACTTATAAAGGAGAGTACCGATCAAGAAATCTCTATTTAATTGTGCTTTTTCTTCTTCTGTGTTAAAACCAGATCCACAGTACATTACTTGCAATCTCAGCTGTACATTCAGGCGTGTAAATTCTCCGCCCTAACTGATGCTGATTCTGGAGGCATTTCTCGGTCAGACTTCACCCAGCTCCCTGCGCAACCACAAAAACTGTCTACAAGCATTTTTAAATGTGACACAATATCCCTGAACACTTGAAAATAAGACTTTTACGCAAAAAAAAAAGTCTTCTTAGAGCTTACAGCTACAGCTAAAGACAAGCAGCTCTTGCACAGAAATAGGGACCTCTATTACGAATATGTTGACAAGTGCTTGTTTGCACACCAGCTAAACCGCCATCTGCTTCTTCCTTCTAGAGTGAAATTTATGACTCGTCCTATTCCCTCGTCTGTGTTCACGCTAAAATTAAACTGCTTTATTTCACTCCAACCTCCTTCCATCAGAACTGTCGGCCGCTCAAAAGCTGGATTTGAAGATGCCCTTCTCATTTCCACTATTTACTGCATAACCAAACAAATGATGACTGAACACGTTCACTGAACATTTTCCATTTGACCGGGTTCAATGGTTCCAATTTTCGTTTTTTGAAGTGGAACTCTTGAACATTTTAGTCCTGGCTGATCTCTCTACTCCTCAGTGGTGGTAACAGCAAATGTGGCATAACGCTAAAGGTCACTGAGTTCTGAATGGAGCAAAACAAACTAAACTTTAGTAAAGCAGTCGGGTAATAGCTGACCTTTTCTCACAATTCTTGGAGCAACTGCGATCTGATTTGATGCTGCATGAGTCAACAGGGCAGTACAAGGAGTTTAGGAGTTGGCCCCATAAAGCTGGAGGTGTGCAGCTCCTCATCTAACAACTCACTGAGGCTGCTCCTTCTCGTTCCATTACGTTTAAGAAGAGCCATCGTTGATCATTCTGCATTCATATCCAGATATCTGTTTATAGTTATTACATTAATAGTATCTTAATACAGCATTTTCTTTTCGTCACAATACTTTCTTGATTGGGCCACAGGCTCTTTGTATTATTTAAATGAAAATCTTGGTGACTGCCTCTTTAACACTGAAAGGCGGTGAGCCACAGTGAATATTGCAGAAACAGAAAACTTTCAACCGAAGGGAGCTGCCGCCACAGCTTAAGCTCACCATGTTTTTCGGAAAGCTTCAGAGACTTGCTGCGAGAGTCAACAAACCCCCATCTCTCCAATTTGAAACTAATCGCATCAAAGAATCAATAGAGCGCAAGAGGCTGCTTTCAGGATTTCCTCTCGGTCGCTCATGTTTCTGTCAATTTCTCTAACCTGTTGCTACACTGAGATGTTATGAAAGACAGAGGAAAAGGCAGTAAAAAGAGATCAAAATCAATCCAGACCATAACTTTTCCGCACTTTGGTTGTAAAACTGTTAAAGAGCGAGCCGCCTTATGTAACCGAAAATCAGCTGACACCGGCGGGGGCACAGCGCTACCTGAAGTTGAGACGAGGACACGACACAGAGGCGTATGCATTTTTAAAGTCCATCTGATTCCAACCGAGATTTGTATTATTCAGCGGTCAGACTGCTTTCCCAGCCAACGCGCTGCCCATCATTAGAAAAAAAAAAGTATACTGCTATTATTCATTTCGCGAACAGAAGTAATTTCCTGCCTCTACAGATGACAGCTTAATGGGCAAACCCCACCCATCCAGCACCAGTTGCATGTTATAACAGCGGTTATGCAAGAATCAGCGGCTATTGCCAGTTTGACTGGTGGGTAGGTAGTCCTGAGGGATGAGAGAAAAGGCAAGATGTGTGGGTGAATGTGTGTGTGAGACAGAGAGAGGGAAACATGTAAGGGATCTTGATTGCCTGAGGGGTAACGGGTATAAACACACACAAAAAAACGAACACACACACTTTCCATTTCATAGGTTATTATTCTGCAGTAGAGCTGGACAGGGTTTTTAGACATGCACACACACACACACACACACACAGATATGTATTTCTGAACTACACACATCCAAATTCCAAATTCTGTATTCATCTTCTTCTTTCACACATCCTATCTTATCAGAGCATGTGCGCCGGCAGAATGTCGTTATCGTATTTTTAAATGCCTGTGCCCCCTCCCCTCCCAAAAAAAATACCGTGTGGAAAGGAGTGGAGGAGTGGAAAAGAGTTTGGTTCAATACCCATCTATCTGTGCATGGTCTGTGACAGGAGCAGAGAGGGAATCATGATAGATCTGCCATCGCACAACTCTCCTCGCTCAATTATTAATAAGCTGCTTAAAACCTACAGGGGGAACGGAGCAGTGGAGGGGCTTGGAGAAAGGAGCTCTTTTGTTTCGCTATTTGTCAATGTTTTTCCTCGCTGCTTATTCTGCTGCACAGTGAACTGCGCAAAGTCTTCAGCACTGTGTTGACATGTGTTGTGAGAAGCAGCGAGCCTAAAAATAATAATTTCTTAGATTTTCTCGCGCTTAAATGGCACAGCTTGAACCAGTAAGATTTAAAGAGACTAATGGATGCAGTTTTTAAGTCTCTGCATGCACTAAGTGAAACTCAATTAGGGGTAATAAAGCTGTTTTCACACATGTGCTGTAGCCCAGAACCAACTTGACATCACCCAGAGGAGCTATACGTGAGAATGCAGTCAGACGGTGCATTACATGAATTTCACTCAGCCAGCACCACAGTATAAAAATGTCTGTGAAATGTCTGATTGAGCCCATGTGTGAGCTGAGCAGGTAATTGTTGGGGGAATTCAATTTGAGTGAGCAAGTTGAAAACATTTCTATCATGCAAGTGCCACAATACTAGGTTCCAAGGGAGAAGAAGGACATTTACACTAAGACGCCAACATTTTCGCTGGCGTCTCGAAGCAGCGCCAACACTTTGTTGGCATCTCGGTTGATACCGAAATCGTCAGACAAATTCAAGGAACGGCCAGAGACTTGGCCGCTCATGAGAAAAGTATGAACCGGTTGCGTGTTGTTGCCTCATGTGTTGCTTTCCACTGACTCTAGCCAAGCACAGCACCTTGCCTAAACCAGACAGATCATTCCCAGTAGACGAGAACACGTCTGACACGGACAATCTCCTGTTGTGTGCTGTAATGTGTAAAAGGGATGTGGTGTTCTGACCTGATTCTCCAGTCAGATCTGAAACTGCTTCAGTCTCAAAATGTCAAACTTTCCCTTCCAGAGTCTCTAAATACACACATGGGTAGAGGTAGGCATATTCCCTGTTAGTCACCAATAGCATATGATTATACGTACATTAATTTGTCTGACCAAAAATTGTGAAGATGCAGTCTAGGAGCCTTTGGATTTTATAATGGTAAACTGGAGCATAGACAAACCTAGTAATTTCCTTTAATATAGTACATAAAAATAGCCCTATCCAGGTTTCTAGTTATCTTGCACTGATCATCATCCATTGTCACTCAGCTGCAGAGTAAACCCAATGGCTGCCAAGGCTTGGAATCCTAAATTCCTCTATTGGACTTGGACTCTCCATCTTATGTAACAGCAAACACAAGAAAATCTCATTTAAGTCTCATTCCTGTTGTGAGATTCTACCTGTTATTTTAGAAAAGCCACGATTTTCAAGTGTTCATTTAACTACACTGAATGTTTTGTCCCCAAACCAAAAAAAAAAATCTAAATGTACTGCTGTTCCTCGGAGCAATCAGCTCTGATTGGTTGGCTCTTTAATTCCCGCTTAGAATTACCATCTGAACGTAGCACTGTGTCTGAGACTAAATCAGAGTCAAGTCAGAGGCCAAGTCAGAAGTAGGTGCTAACTGGTAAAGAACCAGTATTCATGGTAAAAACAAAAACAATGATACAATTGCATGACCAATATACAGACTTCCGTGTTATGAGAGACTGCACCAATCCTCTGAATATTTTCAGAGACAGAACTTATAGAGAGTTTCAGCAAGGGTTCAGGTTGTGTGCATTACAGGCATGAAACTAAAGCTTGTTACATACTCTGTGAGAAGCGAGAAATTTGTTATCACTCGTAGGACTGCGAGAACAAGAACACAGTTTGTTCTATCCAGGTAATTTATACTTTACGAGAAACTCAAGAGCCGAAGTCCGTGGAAGTCCTCATAGGGCCCTCGCACTGCAGCATACGTCATTCAGCATGCATCGACACACAGTATGCCGATCTCTACCCAGGAGAGATTAGCGGTCACACTGCGAACATTAGCATCTGGGAGCTGCTAGCATTTCCGCTTTTCCGGATAGACCACGGCCACTTCCAATTTCTGACCAATCACAGAACAGTTACCTGACACCACACGAGAAAAAAAGTTCTGCCCGGTCGAACTTGACAGCTGCAGAAACTGCCACTGCACTAGAATGTGTCAGTATGGACGTGCACCTAGTCACAGTTTTAGATGGTGCAACCAGCATAAATATCTACCACAAGGCCTGACATAGCATTAACACCAAACTTGTTTTTCATACAGCTGGTGCAACCAGCCGCCAACCTGTACTGTAGCTGTAGCACTGAACTGCTGTGTAAAAGGCCCACCACCTACAAAAGGTGAAAGCTAATGCTTCCGGAGCTTTTTCGTGGTCGCTTCTACGAAGTATGACATGATTGCTCAGTTTCATTCCACTCAAGTCAAGAGTCAATCACTAGACAGATGGCACGTATTTTAAATCTGTGTGGAAGACGGGTAATGGCAAACATGACTCACAAAAGCAGGGCAATCGGCGACATCTAAGACTAATTGGTCAAGAGCCTGTTGGGCGGCGAAGTGAGACCTGCATTCCAAAAGGAGCAGTGGAGACCTTCGTACCTGCTAGGTGACATGTGATCTGAATGTGATCACCTACAAAGTCAGATTTTAATTGGTGAACTATGTGTCTAAAGAGATTAGATGAAAGTAGAGGGGGAGAAAGGGGAAGAAAAGGTTAAGACAAAGAAAGGAAAACAGGGGGGAGGAAAGAATGTTAATGGGAGGGGGCTGAAAAGAAAGTGAAGGAAATTGGAAGACAAGAAAATAAGACAAAGGAAAAGGCAAGAAAGGCCACGGGTGAAGGGGAAATGGAGGGAAGAAAGGGAAATGAAAAGCAAATGAAAATTAGTTCAAAAGAATAGGTACATGACAGAAAAGAAAAAGAAATGGCAGGACGACAGAAAAGATGACAAGAAAGAGGAATGCAAATGAAAGGAATTACGGGAAAGAGAGAAGGAAAGGAAAGGAAAGGAAAGGAAAGGAAAGGAAAGGAAAGGAAAGGAAAGGAAAGGAACAGGTATATGATGGGGAAAGGAAAGGAAAAGAAATGGTAGAACGGGAAAAAATGACAAGGAGGAATGGAAAAGAAGCAAAGAATAGCAAAGGAAAGATAGAAAAGCAAAGAACAGACAAGAAAGGAAAGGAAATAAAGGAAAGGAAAGGACAATGCAGAAAAAAAGGAAAGTTAGGGCAAAAGAATAGGTAGATTAAAGGAAAGAAAAGAAAGAAAAGTGCAGCACAAAGAAAAAATAACAAGAGTAATGGAAGAGAAAGGAGGAAAGGGAAAGGAAACAACAAAGGAAAGCAAATGAAAGAAAGATATGCAGTGGCAAAGAAAAGACAATGAACGGAAAGGAAAAGCTTGATGAACGGAAATGAAAAGGTTGATGAAAGGTTTTCAAAGGGGGAAGGGACAGAAACGCTTAAGGCGAGTTAAGAAGAGGTGAGAGGAGAGACACAAGGGAAAAAGTGATCTGTTGTCATTGGAAACAGATGTCGAGTAGCTGACATTCATATTAAATCCGCTGGTGCTTTCACCACCATGCCACCTTCATATGCTGCTTTAGATATTTCAAATAAGTGAGATACCATCTACAGATGAATACACTGTTTGTGACTGCAGAAATAGCACACGTCAGGGAACATCTAAATTGGCATCCACAATAACTCCAGGTAACAAAAAGTAATATCGCTCTTGAAAAACTTGATCTTCCTCATATGCAGGAAAAACAAGCAACTGAGGAGAAGTTTGAGCATGAGAATCCACTACACCAACACTGCCGCAGTCACAAATTTAGATGAATCTCTTGTCTGCTTCAAACTGCTCACCGGGAGGCAATAGGAGTTAAGTGGCAACAAACTTCTCACATTTGATCTCGTCAAAATCTTTTTCAACTCCACCTCCTCTCTGCATGAGTCACTTGCACCTCTTGCCTGAGCAGCCTTGAGACAAGTGAGTGGGTCTTAGGTGACGCTCATATCGAACAATTGAACCACACGCCGGAGAGGCAAGTAGTTCACGATGCACTGAGAGAGATTTGCGCAAAACAAAGCCTCTTGAAGAATATTAAGTAAACAAATCGATGTCTGATTGATCCATTCAAGCAGAGATAATATTCTGAACAATGAGCAGAGAGAGAAAGTTACAGATTAGTACAAAAAAACTGTCTTGAGATTCAAGGAGAATAATAGAAAGTTTGTTTCAAGGGGAGGGATGCAAGCTGTAACAGCAAGATAGAGCCAGGAGTGAAATACTCCTTTGGAACTTCTTATCATACCTTTTATAATGGTTGCTCAGTGATGTGAGAGCACCAAAGGCATTTAAATGTGGGAGAGAGAAACAAATGTGAGTGGAAGAGAATTGTCTCCTGAAGGCAACCAGAAAATTGTGCTGCTCTGATGAAAACCTCAATTAGTGCCGACTCTCCTCCTACAGTCTAGGTGATAAAGTTAGAGAATCATGTGCTGTATGTGCCCACATGTCTTCTCTTGATTGTGTGCATAAAGTTTGGTTTGAGGTCACGTAAGGACGTATGTCTGTGAAGGTTCTCAGTCATCCCGGTCATGATACATCCAAAGAACAAAGACGACACAAGAGAACTGGATTTATAAGGTTTCTTGAAGGCGTTACGCCACTCAAGAAGAAGCTACTTAGATGAGTAGCGTAATATTTTCAAGAAACCCTACAAGTCCAGTTGCTCTTGGTCCAGCTTGTTTTTTGGATCATGTAAGGATGTGTGGTGAATGTTAGAGTATGGTTTAGGTTAGGGTTAAAGCTGGAGTTTGGTATCTAGTTGTGACAATCAAAGGTAGATTAAGGGTTAGGGTTAGTTAAGGAACACATTAGGACAAATGGCAGAGAAATTAACTTTACTGAAACATGGAAGCAGGCCTGAAGCCAGATGTGTACGTCTATGACTGAGGGTGCGCACAACGATGAAAATGCAGTCAAGACAACATCCATGGGTGGGTCGGTGGATGGTAGTGGACATGTCTCACTTGTTGTATTGGCAAATGTTGCTGTGTAGCTTTGCTCAGTGGAGTTTGGAGTTGAAGATGAGGTACTCTCAGGTAGCAGTCCCATGTTTTCTGTATTTAAACTTTGTTTTTCAGGGAATGGTTCAACTCATCAGCTGTCATTGCTATGGAAATACATCCAGTTGGACATATGAATCAGGGAAAAGCCAAATTTGCCAACAGTGCTGCTGGTGAAGGAGGCACAGGGAGTTGAAAATCTTGAAAAACTACCGTACGCCCCCAAGTGCAGGATGAGTCATCAACAATTTTGGAGGGTTTTTCAGGAAAGTACAAACACAATTAAGAGTACCTACAAAACTTTTTTTTTGTCAATATAGAGTACTGCACACTTACACATGTAATGGAAAATTACATATTTATTTTTATTTCGCTTATATATGCTGTCTGTATGAGTTCCCAAGTCAGTATAAGTTCACAGAAAATTTATCTTAAAGTGGGTCCCTGAACAGAGCTTGCTAGGAGCAAACAGCTGTCATTTCCTGTTCTGCATTCTAAGCACACCATGCGCTAACACCATTGGTGCTTGTCCGTTGGTTCCATGTGTACAAGCACGGATCCAACGTGATTTTGGACTATAAAGCCTGCTGTATCTTTACACTTGAGGTGACACGCTCTCAGGGTTTTACTCTGTGTATGTCACCGTCTGCGCAGAATAATTGCAATAAACCAGCAAAAGCGATTAAGAGTCTGAATCATTACTAGCTTCTTCTCAACAACCCTCTCTTGCAGATTTTTTTCCACGACAACATCAAATTTGATTTCGTGAGGACTTCAATACAACACAGCCATTGTTGCCAGAATCATGTAATCTTTAGCCTACAGTTCTGCTATTTACGTGCTAGATGTTGCATAGTATTCGAGATGGAAAGTATCCCTTTATTAATGACTTGCTAATGTTTTGGCCAGGACTAAAATCTCTGGAGCCATTTTTAAGTATGCTGGCAATCAATCTAATGAGATATTAACATTCATGAGTTCCCAACTGCACACCTGCCCTCATGCAAATGACAAGGGTCTTCCTTAGGGACACACATACACACACACACCGAGGCACATACATAAATAAGACAGAAAGTGTCAGAGGGGCTTGAGGGAAACAGGAAACACAGGCACCATTACATACATCATTGGAATTTCTCATTTCTCCGTTACCCATTAAAACCTATTCGGATAATAATTTTGTCAGACGTAATTTACTGACCTAATAAACCCACATGTGGATGGAACATTTGAGTCATAACCATTACTGCGCTTGTTAATTCCACTTAGAGCTCACCGGGGCCACTGCAACCAAAACAATTCAACACGCCCGTTTTAATTGAATGAGGCATCTCTGGATGAGTCACAGCTTCACTGCTGTCACAGCATGTGAAAAATTGGGGCCCGTAAACGGCATCTTTGTAGCAAGGTTGCCACATGTTCCACCAGCTTCAAGTTTCAAGAAAACTGTGCTCTGTGATTTGTGTAGGTGAAAAGCTCCAGCAGTGCCGTTAAAAATCTTCTTTTGTTGTTCTTCCATTGTGAGCTGAGTGATGATGACACGGCTGAAAAACTGCAGAACACGGAAAACACACCCCTTCGAAGTCTCAGATGCAGGCAATTCAGAATCCTTCTAAAGGGTCCTGTTCAGTTTTTTCAAAGCGTTCGTTACGGTTTCAAATACCCACTTGATGTCGAGGTGAATAGCATGGCACGTAGCGAGGCCTGAGACGTGAGGTAGAATCTTTTTGTACAATCCATCTTCCAAGACGTTCATGGTCACAAATTCAATTCAATCCACACAAAAACAAAAAATGCAGAAAGCAATTTGTTGAAGACAGAACTTCCAGTAGCATCTGGTAGTCGTGCAGCCACAGATTAGAAGACAAAGATGGCAAGAAGTCTTTGTTTTACCCTTGTTTACAATTTTTAAGCTAAGCCATTTCCTCGTTCTTCGTATTCAACAGACAAACATGACCGCAGTATAAATCTTTGTAACGCAATACGGTTTAAATTCCAAGCTGTTTGTTGCTTCAATGGCTTAAACAGGAAATTAATTCATTTTTTCTGTGAAACACGCCATTACCACGCCATCCATTCTCTCAGCAACTCCTCCCAGGCCTGTAAGCTGCTTA
The DNA here is from genome assembly GCA_030220025.1 of Chelon auratus. Lineage (NCBI taxonomy): Eukaryota > Metazoa > Chordata > Actinopteri > Mugiliformes > Mugilidae > Chelon > Chelon auratus. The sequence continues at coordinate 20,145 of JASGAT010388339.1, read as the reverse complement.
ACATTTCTCAAACTCTAGCTCTGAACTTTTTAGCTTACCTTTTTTTTTTTTTTTTTATGCTGCTGAGAATAAACAAGCCATCCCCAAGCATCTCACTGTGCATTAAGCGTATTGACTATTCAACAAAAAGTAATGAACACGGTGAACACCTTTGTGCCAGCAAGTGCCAGCTAATACTCTCTGAAGATCAGTGAGATCAGCCAGGTTGTAAAATTTTAACAGAATAGCGAATATGGAGTTGTATTCATACTTGTTTTTGGACAAAGTGGACAGAAAGCAATTAGTAAAGAAGAGAGAGAAAGATAATTCCCTAATCTCCACTGTTTGCTTTCACCGGCAGCAGCTTGCCTTGCTTTGCATCCTCTACTAATGCAGCCTCTGTTAATAAATTCCCATTTGGGACTTTTCATTTCCCTCCACACTGCTAAGCCCACCATCAGCTCATTGTGGTTCACAGCTGATGGCAACAAAGACAGAAAGGTGTCACTTCTAGTCGCAAAATATGTGTTCATGTTAACACATACGGGAGGAACCCCATAGAAGTAGAAGTCGGAATAAAAATGGAAAGCATATTTAGAACATAGACTGTATATAAATATGGACATTGCGCCCCCACTTCCTTGCATTGGCTAAACTGACGGCATTTTATTTGACGTGTACTTTCATGTTTTAATTTGGCCCAAGTCCCATCTACTAGCATGGACGGGGTGGAGCTTATGTCCTATACTGCAGCCAGCCACCAGGGGGAGCTCTACTTGCTTTTTGGCTTCACTTTTGAGCGGCTGTTCTGCCATCCATCTTTATACAGTCTTATAGCAAAGAACAACAGAGTCTGTCTGTAGCATTTGTAGATTCGATTATCTGAGCAGGGTACATTAATGAAAAGTGGCGGTTGGACGTGAGCTGACTGCAACTTATATTCAAATGAACTCACCGAACAAGATAATTGAAACCTTTTATTTTGAAAAAGCGTTAAATAAATAATGCAGAAATTCGAGGTACTGAAGAGGATGCTGTTAAGTGGCTTCCTCACGGATTTACACAGACACATAGTAGCCGTAAAGTTTCATAAAGTGTCCTGAATTATTAAAGATGAGAGAGGGGAGGAGGAGGAGGAATGCAATGAAGGTAAACCTTCCTAGAAATCCAACAGGTGCGCCATGTTGCTGCCTGCGTGCTAAACGAATAAGCAGTGATTATAATGGCATAAAATGAAGCGTTCACAATCACACGGCGAGTACAGCCGGCCCTATTGTCAAACGCAGTGTTGACAAATTACATGGAAAGCGACAGTTGAAACGAGTCCGGCAGAACACCGGGCTAAAGAGGAGATTGCTTTGGGCTGCAAATAAATACAGAGAAAAGCAATTGTTTTCAATCTGATATGAATAAATAAATGTAAAAGTAGGCAATTTAACACCATTTCAATTCCCGACACAAATTGACTGATGTGATTATGTATGTAATGGTGCAGAGTCTCTACTTCAGTCTCTGTATGTTTTTATAGCTTTTTAAATGAAGCTGTATTCATTCTTTAAACAATATCCCCATTCATCTAGATTAAAGGCTGCTGTTTGCCTACCAAGCTGTCTTACGTAATGCAGTGATTGCAGTGCTGAAAATTGATGTCAAAAGTGCTCGACATTGAGAGGTGTCTTTCTTCTCTCCTATTCAAATCAAAACCGTTTTTTTTTTCTTTCTCTGACTGAACACAAGCTCTGTTTGATGGGACATTCAAAATCTGTGCATTGATCTTTAAAGCTGCTCTAATGTGATACAGAATAAAACAGATAGTTTATAGTGATAAACCCACTGTAGAGTATATCGTTTCCTTCATTTCTGTGGCGAATTTTAGCATCTATTAGCTCAACATTTTGGTTTTATGACCTGCAGCTCTATTACTTCGATTCACTTGCTCTAGCAGCTAGCCATTTTCCCAGCCCAGTCTCATGGGCTGTTTTTGAAACAGTCACAAAATTGAACTACATCATGTCCTTGGATGCAAATTTTCCCTTATTTTCTGTGAGTTAGAGGACAATTTTGAAAACCGTGTATGCATTTGAAAAGGTGCTTTTCAAGCCAAACCAAAGAAAGACTTTTTGTTTTGTTTTGCAAGTAAAAACAAAACTAAAAAACAAATTATCCATAATGGGAATCCCAATCTCTGCAGTGAAAGTCCTCAGAATGACTTGATTATTACAATTTTCCTATTTCACGAACTGTCGTGAGATTGTGTTGGTTATTCCACCCACAATCCACCCATTGTCCAGCAACAAACAGAAAAATATGAAGTTGTGGACCATTGCCGTGCTTTAATGCTGCTAAATACATATATTTATTTATTGTCAGGGATTGGTGGAGACCAAAAACACAGCTAAAAGGAGAATAGATGCTGGATTTATAAAGAGTATATCCTCTAGGTGGACAGAAACGCAACTAGAAATGATAGAAGGAGGATGTTGGTTGTGTTCACATGGAACTGTTAAATGACATTTTCACTAACTTGATGTGATCGTACATGTGTCAATATGTAAAACTCACTGAATTTCTCAACACAGCTGACCAGACCAATGAGTTGGCAATGTGTTCAACAGACTAAGGAAAATAATGCTTGCTTTGAGGACAGAGAGCTTACTGTTTACTATTTGGCCATTCAATCTTTACTCACCACAACCTCCATTCTCCATTAAGAAGCTCCAAAACTATTTCTGAAATCCAAAGGGGGTTTTCATATTGTGTTTCATATTGCCGACAGTTATCTTGGTGACTAACCACAGACTGAACAGATTTTCCTGACTGAATACTAAATCACTCCTTAAACTTACCACAAACTTACCTATAAATGACTTTACTAGGTTCAACTTTAACCCTCACAGCTTTAGAATAAAAAAAAGAAATGTCAGGCAGCTATAGATAAAGTCATTGAAAGTCCTCCATCCCTCATGCCCTTTGTATTTGTAAGGTTACATCTCAGTCGATTTGTTGTTGCTTGGAACAAGAAATGTTATGAACAAGCTTTCCAGAGAAATCGATGTGTTCAATACAGACCACGATAACACTGCTCATGAAGAATGGCAATATAATGGCTGACAGAGCTGGCCTGCAATATTGCCACAATATTGCTTCTCAATCATAACTGCTGCCCCAACACCTCATTTTCCACTTGACTTTCTCTTTCCCCCCGGCCTCTCCACAACTCCTGTCTTTTCGCCACCCCCTCCCCACCACACCACACCCCACCTCTCGGCTAAAAAACAGTAATCACAGCTCATTGACTTGCGATTGGGAATGCATCGTCATCACGTCTTGGGACTTGGGATCTTTGGTGGAGCAAAAATACAAAATAATAAGTAAATAAATCAGTCCCAGACAGTAACACTGGGGGGAAAAAAATGTTATTTGATCATGGCATGGAAGAAAAAAGCCAGATGTTCGAATAAGAAAGGTTAAACTTTTAGTTTGTGGCTGTATTTATGTCAGAAATACCTTGAAAATTGCATTGCATATGAAATATACCTCGGTATAGTGATGAGTTTCTATAATAATCCCAGTATCATTATCAGCTTTTTGACCACTGGCCCTTTCGCACTGCAAAAAATTCATCATGTTTTATGTGTGCATACAGTATGTATGTGTATGTGTGTG
>JASGAT010388339.1:0-16485 GCA_030220025.1 Chelon auratus | reverse complement strand
GAGAGAGAGAGAGAGAGAGAGAGAGAGAGAGACAGAGAGTATGCAAGGGTTATAAGCGCTATTATCACTGTCATGTCTGAGGTGAGAAGAAAAAGGGATGTGAGAAGTGTTGTTTCCATGGCAACCTGTGTGCCTTTGTTTTTCCAGGTGACAACTCACATGTACGTGCACATACACACACACACACATCACAAGGCTACAGGTAAACATCATCTTTGCAGGAGTCATGAGCAAAGCCACTGACCACTGGTTAGAAGAACCGGGGGACGGTTACAGCGGAGAAAGGTTAATTATGGGGTTTGAAGACTGATCCAGGTTTCTCTTGTGGGAATAACCGGTTGCAGTGACTGACTTAATAAGTGCTAAAGGGCAAAATGACAAATTAGGCATGTTTACATGGAGCCTCCTGTTCTAAACAGAAAAGAAAAGCTAATTTTAAACACCTTAATTTGGATAAACAGGACCTAACTGACTGAAATATCAATCGATGGCTACAAGGACACTTGTATTCCAGTAATAACCACAAAAAAAGAAATGCTTCATGTAACAACTTCCATCAGAACACACTGTCCAGATCAGAAGGGATTTTAAATTGGACTGAGAGGTTTGGTGTAAGTCTTTGATAACCAGTTCAATAGGAAAATATTAACCCCTCATAACGCTGGATCTGAACGCTTTACTCTCTGGCTGTAACAAATACATTCTTTCGGGGGTAAACATCAAATGGCGTGACGAGTTTCCGACATTGACAGAAAAAATATTGTGGCAAACAAATTGTTCAAACAACTTGACAAGATGAACGAATTCAGAATTAACATGGGCAGGGCATAGACTGTATATAAATATGGACAATGCGTCACCACTTCATGCATTGGCCAAACTGACACTATTTTCCTGGAAATACAGGCAGCATCTGACATTCAATAAAAGAACGTGATGTTTTCAGTGGCACTGACCCAAGCGGTTGGCAACTGGTGGTCATCATGATGTCACATCCTGTTTCTATGGTGTCAAATAACTAAAAACAAAACTTATCAGAAGAGTTCACACTTGAGTATGCATCAGCATTATATTAATACAAAAAATGACAGAAACCATCCTTGAAAAATTAATTGACGTATATTTTAGTGTTTTAATTTGGCCCAAGTCCCATCCACTAACATGGAGGAGGTGGAGCTTATGACCTATACTGCAGACAGTCACCAGGGGGAGCTCTACTTGCTTTGGCTTCACTTTTGAGGAGCAGTTCTGTCGTTCAACTTTTTAGAATCTATGGGGCAGCGCCACAGAAAAAGTCATCTTCTTCTATTGAATGTCAATAAAGTTGGTGGAATTTTTTTTTTTTGATAGATTCAATACTACATTAGACTGCTTTGGACATGTCAAAAATGTCCAATTCTGATTAACATGCATCATGTACACATAGTATCTTATCAGATCATTTTATATGCAGTGACATTGGACTCTCTAATCAGATAGATATGTCCATATATGTAAACAGTTTACTTTATGGCTTCGCATATTCTGCGTATGTCCTCTGTCTTGATGTAAATGCGTGGAGACATACGTTTAACTTCCCAAAAATGGCAGCCTCTGATCTTAACTGAACCCCTTTGGACATGGTCATTTAAAACCAAAGAAGCAACAAGTGCAGCTGCCTTTGTTACAGCTTTGTTTTCATGGTTATACCTTGGATGACACAGAAACTCCACAAACTCTTCACAAAGTACTTAACATTACTGAAGGTGTTCACTGGAGAAAAATAAGAATTAATGAGAGCACGTTCCAAAGAGATAAGATGGCTGTGGAGGAATATGAATGTACAACATGTTCATTACTTCTGCATATCACACAGCTGCTAAAGCTAAATTTGTATTAAATCACGTCTGTTGACAGCCACCATGTAGGAAATCAGACAATGGATCAGACACATTTTCTGACAATCTGTGGGCCAGATCGTTATTATTATTATTCAACAGGGTGACAGAGTGACATTCTCTTTAGTGAAAAAATATCCTAATGCTCCAGCCTGCTTATAGTTCCTGATATATTCATACTTTATGCCACCCAACTCATCTGTAAAGCAAATACTGACAGTTTTATGACCCTGCCCTTTTGTTTATGCCTATAAGAGTAGCATACAACTTGACATTATTTTGTTAAACTACCTGTTCATACTGCAAAAAGGACAGGGGAAAGGCAATTATGACTTCCAAATGAAGGTTGAAGAAACAAATAAATCCATGACTAGCTGCCCTCAAGTCTCATCAAGAATTCTCTTCACTGTAAAAAAAATCCTTAACTTGGCTCAAAAGAAATCTAGACACTAAAAGTAGCAAAAATGACTTAGATGTATGATTGGAAATTCAAGTAAAATATGCTTCGAATTATCACTCTCTGCACCTTACATGCAATTCTATGACTAGCTAAAAAAAATAGACAAAATACCTACTAGGACAAATCAAGACCAGTTGCACTGAACATGAATATCCTAGTGTATGTGGTGATTGGCGAGATTATTCACTAGAGATGACATTGTCCAGGTCAGAAGACATCATCTGAGGATGATGATAACAGGTAAGTCCAGACTCAACAGGGAATATCACTAGCGTATCATGACAAAATATGAGCAAAATGAACGAGTTTCGCGGCAGATAATGCGTTATTTAGAGGCTGTGTCTTGGTGCCCTGTCACTATACGGATATACATTGATCTAATTAATTCCTAAAGGTCTGCAAATGACACAAAAGTTATTTGGGTGAGTAAACGACCGTATTTTATGCTAGAAATAAGATCCAGGTTGTAAAAAACAGTAGTTCCCCTTTAACATTGCATTTTCGATTTTTATGAAATAAAAAAGGTAAAAGACAGTTATTTTTACAATTTCTTTTGGTCACTAACCATTTTATGCCTCATGCTCACTTATTCCTATAACAGTAACTTTATATTTCTACAATGAATATTTTGAATGCTAGCTCAGTCCATTATTTTGTATTCAATGTCACTCTCTCATGTAACACATGTCGCCTATATCTTGCGTTCTTGTTTGTATAACACATGAATTCATTTTTTGGTAGAGACAGAACAATGAATACATGATGGCCTCAAAAAAATGAGTGCCCACGTATGGGTTGGGTTCTGCTCAAAGTTCCTTCCTGATAAAACAATATTTTTTTCTTGCCACTGTTGCCTGGGGGTTTTAGGCTCTGGGTTCTGTAAAGCGTCTTGAGACAATTTGCATTGTTATTGACGCTAATGAGTTTCCAAAATATAGTTAGATTTGATTCGCTGATTTTCTGATTTGTAACGAAGTAACCGTACTGTTGTGTTTCACATTGTTTTGGAGGGCTAGCATGGACGTTAGCTTCTGTCAGCTGCAAGAGTACTAGCAGTGATTTCTGAAAATGTGAAAGGCTCATAATCAATAAAAACATTAAATTCAGACAAACTGGCAGCTATCAAATGTATTTCTACGGCCATCTGAGCCAGCTGTAAATTACCAAATTACCACCTGTTACTGTGGATTCACACTGCAAACAACTTGCACTCATGTGTCATATGTTTCTAGAAATGATGAGACTGTTCTCCATGGGTCGATGGCAGATCGACTGAGTGGTCTTCTTAGAAGCCAGGCTGTCAGCTGTCCTGCAAAGGCTGATGAAACTTTGTGGAGAAAACTGGCACCATCTGTGAATCTAAAGGTTCATTCTTGAAAAAATATAAAACCTTTGTACATTTACAATAGCCGTGAGATGGGCTTAGAGCCTCATCTCACATCTGCGAACCTTTTGCTACGGCTCATAGACTCGATCTCATATCACCTACCCACAACAAGCTTCCTGTTCCTGAATCAGTCAGCAACTCTTGATCATGACCGAGCCCATATCTGAGCCAGACTTTTCTTTTTTGTTGTCGTTTTTAATTCTCCGTCTGTACCAATCTCTCTCTGTGGTGTTCGTCCGTCTTGTTGCTAGGCGACCGCTGGTATACAGGTCATATGTCGGCCCCTGCATGTAAATTGCAAATGTAATAATGGCACGGCCATGAAATGACGAGGCACAGATGGTGGTTGCACATTAAAAGGCTCTTCAGTTTGGATTTAGTAGTGAGCGACCTCAAGACGAATATACAGCTGTTTGTCACTTCACAGTGCTACAGCGTTGCCATAAAGGAAAAACTGTTTGGACCTGTGCGTTCTGTAAAAGCCGAAAGAAAAGAACTACAATGGATTTGGAAGAGAGAACAAGCAGGAAGCAAAGTTTCATTTTAGTTGTGCCGAAAGGTTGAAGTAGATTAAAAAGGTTACGCTGTCATGTAGTTTGCACTTTACGCTTAAATCCTCCCGAACTTAGATACATTCAGTCTGCCTTAAAACATGCTTAAGATTTTTGCAGAGTGAGCTACTGTTTTATGTGGACACGAACCCATTAAGCTACACATTTAGGATTTAAAGTAAATTTGACATACTGTAGTTGGATTATTTCCTTGAACTGATCAGTTATACTGTGTTAGTACAACAATGCAGTACAAGAGGCAGTTTTACATTTCTAATTTCCAAATAAAGGTTGAAGATATGACAATCTTTGATGCACTACATTCAAGTTTCATTGATTTTAATGTAAATAAGAATTTTCCTCACTGTAAATACAATACAGAATACAATAGAATGGGCAAGAATACAACAGTAACAGTAAATAAAAGGGATTAAACTTATTATAATCATCAGAAATGATCAGAAATGTATGCATAAACATGCTTCAGATTAGATTCTATTTCTCTGGTTTGATTTTGTCCATTGTTTGTATGTGTTTTCCAGCTGTTAATGAAGTGGAATGTCCCATTTAGTCTTGTTGCCAATTCTGCACTTGTCAAATTTAATTTGGGTTAGTTTAAGACCTTCATGACCCTGAAATTGAAGTATAAAGTGCAGCATGTTTGGAAAGTAGCTTGAGATAGTAAGTTAGTTTAGTGGAAAGCAACTGTCAATCTGGAGTATATTAATCATTATGTCTCCATTTAATGCGCCACGGGCATGCTGCCAGTTCAATCTTCCAGGCCCATCTCCACCAGCCTTACCAAAATCCGAAAAAAGACACTGCCTGCACAATAATGGCAGTTTCTCTGCAAAAAAAGACATTCAATTATAAGCCATGCTAATTGGAATTACGCAGAAGCCAAAGATTGAAACAAACTCGAGCAAAACAACAACGTTCCTACAAGTCTGGACATTTAGTCCATGACTCACAATTCACACTGACTCCAAATACTAAGCACTGGCTGGAAGATAACAAGCAGGCAGTGTGAGGCGCCTGCATGCTGAGCCTGTGCTCGTACTGACGATGACTGCCCAGCTGAGTTACAGTGAAGGGGAGGAGACACGCTGAAATGAAAATGAAACTGGCGGACACACACAGAGTCCCACAAGAGGGACATTCTGCTGGCTGTGTGAGTGTCTGCTTTTACACACCAGTGTGTGATTATTTGCAAGTGCGCGTTTGATAAAAAAAACTCTACTTCACTGCATGCTCTATGAGCCCAGGGGATCTATGGACGCCACTCCTTCCAGACACACTGTGTTCTCTGTTGATAAGTTGCATGATGTATCCAATTTCCTCTCCTCTCTCGTCTCCTTCAGCTCCTCCTCTTTTTTCCTCATTCTGTGCTTCTTCTCTTTACAGCCTCTTCAGCCTTTTGCCCATGTGTTCTCTCTTGTGTCAAGAGAGAACACATGTCCTTTAAGACACCCTATAGGCATGGAAGTCATTGCCAATATGCAGTTCATGATATAGCAATCACTGGCAAAGTGGATCATGGTATATCGGTGGCTTATAGTGCTTATAATATGTAGTTACTAGATTAGTACTCCGGTAACAAAACATTTCCAGCCTTAAATATCTGAAAATGTTTTAGAAGAACAACAACACAAGCGGTCATATGTCTGTGAGGGCTCTCAGTCGTCCAGGTCAAAGTATATCATAAAAAAAGACAGGACTTGGTTTCTAGAAGAGTTTCACCGTTCGTCCAAGTAGCGTCTTCAGTTTTCTATGATGGGTTGGGAGTTGGGGTTTTATTTGGAACATCTGTGGGTCGTGCCCACCTTAAACTCACATGACTAGGGTCTTGTAGTGACCAGATAATCACCTGTAATTGGAGGAATCAGTTTTGATCCCGTTTTCTTTCGCTTGACTGGACTGGAGTCTTTGGCCATTAACGGCTGTTGGAGTACCATTGATCGGCAGAAGAAAACCAGATCAAAACAAAGGCTTGCTCAGTCTCCTGGAGGTACCGAAAAGCGATTGATTTTGACGGTGGTACATCCCAGAATGCAGAATGAGAGTCTTAGGACTGATTTCCGCCATCTAGGGATGCCGCAATTGACGGCTATCTCGTTGTTTTGAGGTCGGAAAGTCAGGGGACCTTTTCTGTTGAGGTACTTGCTTTCATTTTTATTTTGGCGTCCAACTTTCTGGGTCTCTGTTTAAAGACTCCCCACACTTATGACATTAGGGTTCTGGAGAATTCGTCATTCGTTCATTCCTGTCGGCAGGAGCTGCCATAATTGAGAATGGAAGTAAACACTGCAATTATGTGTTGATGTATTACATGCACATCAAAGTATTTATGTAATGAACGTCATCAGTGCCATCGACCATGCCCTCCACCTCGCACACTTCAACGGTTTTTGGAACTACCTAGACTGCCTGAGAATTTGCAGCTTCTGATGCATGCCATTTCTGCAAACAATAATATACCGTCTGTCATTTTTTGGGTGCCGCTGAAAATCAACCTGGACTGACCCTGGACCTGGAGGAGAGAATTCTGCTGTCTGCTTAGGAGGACTTGCCAGGTCTTAGGCACTGTATTTAAATCCTCTCTGAAATTACAACATGTTCATGTGCACATCTATTTTTGGGTTTACTTTTAATCTCTCTAGCACACACCAAAAAACAAATGACGGATAAAGACCATGATAAATTAAGAGAATGCTGGTCTATTTGTGTGCTTGCATGCAATTTGTCATGTGTTAAAAGACATGTTTTTAGACTGTTTGGAGCCAGAGTTGAAAAGATATTAGATTTTGAGTGAAGGTTTGCAGGATTAGAGAGCTTGCCATACATTTCTTGATTGTCACAATATTAGCTATTAAAGCTTAAATGGCAATCATTCTGAAAACCTAGTTCAATACTGTCCGCTCACGCTGACACAGGCTCAAATCAAACAGCAGAATCCATGTGACTGAGCAAAAGGTCAGATCACACGATAATTGACCGTGAAGAAGGAAGTATTTTCTACCCGCTGCGTCACATTATCTTTCTCTACTTTCCCTGTGGCTACCTTTCAACAAGAGATCTCTATTTGAAGCGCTGAAAAGCCAGAACGATGCAATGTGGATTACAGCAATCTGAGTGTAAAGGACTGGGTCTCAGAGCAGTAACTATTTCAGCTCAAAGTAGTAATCTGTGATATTTTCAGTGGATGGCTGACACGAAATGGATTCAACCTTCACCTTACAGAAGCTTGTACAAAATATAAGTTATCTTGAATATTAAAAGTAACCATAGAGGAGCCGAGAGAAACTCAAGTTCCTTTCAACAGCAACGTCAGATGAATAATGCCGATGATTGACGGGTCAGCTCTGTCGCCCTAGGAGTCAACAAAATGCAACAGAGCAGCTGAAAGACATATTGTTTGGTCAGTAGGAAGGGCTTCATTGTACATGAGGAGGAGAACACAAACAGCCTAATCGGCCTCCCTGAGAAGGACATCAATGTGACGGCTGCCTTCGAGGCCCGGGGTCGTGAAGCTGTCAGATGTGAAATCTTAATATTATGAGCCAGGGAATTAGCCGGTCTTTATTAAGCTGATTTCCAGAGCTCTGTATGAGCTCCAGCATGGTGCTGTGTCGGTGCCACTTAGGTTTTCGAAGACACCTGTTGTAGTCGTCCACTGCCACTTGGTGAAAGTGTCAAACAAAAAGAACTTATATAATAGGTTGACCTGTGTGTTCATGTTGGGCTGCTTATTGGCCAAAGCTGGCCAATCTCTGTTCTGGGCCTACCATAAGAGAAGCAGTCCTTAAGAAGCTATCTCTCGCTTTCTCAACCTTCAGACTGGTCATCTTTTTGTCAGCCTTGCTGGTCGGTCTTTTGTCTTACATTTGGTTACAAATCTGTGGTGGAAGGTTGTGGACTTAAGTCTGAGGGGGCCTATGCACTGTCCTACACATAGTTCCTTCTCGTCTAGAAACACTACGGTAGTTGGTTGTATTTTTATTTAGGCTCTTTTGTTCGAGAAGTGAGCGAGTTTCCTTTGGGGTTTTTTTCCATAGTGCGTAGCCGACAGTTACGCCTAGTTTTGTTGTACTTATTATTTATTTTGGCATGACCCCTTATCCTCCTGTCCCCACAGTTTTTGTAAAGCTGTTCATTTATATTTGAACTGTTGCAATAAAAGCCTGTATTCGTTACAGTGTTGCTGTCCTTGGAAACCTAGACATCCCAACAACTCAGGGGTCTAACAGTTTATTGGTCCTTTAGCTTTGCACATACCCCAGATCTTCTTTTATTGTCCACTTCTCTCTAAATTCTGCTGTGGTCTGTTGGAAGACTGTACGCAAGTTTCGAAATTACACCCCAACCTCTGATTGCATGTGGTACAGTTTTACTCAGATGTCAAGGTTTTTCCATTTTCGGCTTCCACTCCAAACTGCTTTTTGACAGTTTTAGTTATTTTGCAGATTCCAGTTAATAATAAAAAATTAAAACATTTATTTTAAATAAAACATGATGTGAAGCTGCTGTACTGTTCCCAGGGGAGAGTTCACAAACTACCCGACAGTATGTAAATCAGCTCCCACTTTACCGGTGTGACGAATGCATGAATACATCAATAAATAAAATCCAATACACCAAAATGTGCTGCCGTGCATGTAGCCTATCTCTTCATCCTCTCCCATTTCGCTCTCCTGATGGCTTTGAGCTAGTTTTCTCTGTGAGTAAGTCTGTGAAAGTGCTGTGAGCAACATCCTCCTGAATTTGCGCCCAAAAAGGTGTGCTACTTTCATCAATGATTGCTGACACGGGCTTAATCATTTTTGAGCAAGAAGAGGCAGAGGAGAAGCCACGAACAAAAGAAAAAATATAAAAACACAATACATATCAGAGAGATGTCGATTTGCACTAGACTGAGATATCAAAGGATCTCTGTGTTTGGAGAAATATGCTACGCAATTTGAGACGAACAGTAATTTTCTTTTAAATTACGGACATGGCTGTTATGGACGACCTCCGCAATTATCACAGATTACTAGAGGTCCCCATATAATAAAACCCCAATATGGATAGGGCTAATATACACGGATTGGGCATAAGATTATGACCATCTCCCTAATATTGTGCCACCAGAGTCACCAGTTGTGACTCATCAGAGAACGGACATGAGCCTTCTGAGGGTGTCCTCTGGTGTCTGGCTACAGAATGTTATTAGTGGGGGCCTTTGGGTCCTATGGGTCCTATGGGTGGAGGCGAGGGGCCTCTGTGGATCATCCCACAGATACTCAATACGATCAATTTGGGATCTAGTGAATTTGGAGTCCAGGTCAACACCTTGTGCTGTTCTTTATGTTTTTTTTTAGTTGTTCTTAAATCGTTTTTTGTGTGTGTGTCTGTGTCAGGCTGCATCCTGCTGGGGATGGCTGCTTCCATCAAGGAGTGTCATTGATGTGGGGTGGGGGTGTCGGGTCTGGTCTAGGTGGGTGGTACATGTAACATCCTCACTGGATAAACAAAAATCTCTAATTGTATATGTGTCCAGAGTCCATGCTGTTTCCACATTCTGACTTTAAAAAAGCATTAACACACCAGAAAACAGCTTACCAAACGGGGGGATTGAGACTATTTGAGCAAATTGTGAACGCAGCATAAGACAAGCTGTGTAGCTTGTCGGCGTGCTAAGCCCCCTCCCTGCCAAACCCGCTCCCCTCACCTCCTCCGCTGTCCTTCTCCTCTTCCTCAATGCTGTTTTTGATGCTGTCGTACTCCTCGTCTATGTTCTGGTTGCCTCGGATCTGGCTGAGCACGCGGCGTGCCTTCTGGGTCAGCCCGCGCTGGATCAGCCAGCGAGGACTCTCCGGCAGGAAGAGGAATCCCATGAACTGAAGCACGGCGGGAAGCACAGACAGACCCAACATGTACCTGAAGAGAGGGAGCGCAGAGGGAGACTCCAATTAGGATCACAGGAGTGACCTAACCGGGGGGTTTTGTTGTGGTTTGTTTTTAGAAGCTTCGGAAAGGTTCGGTGCTGCGCTAATTTAACTTCCAACATAAAGAGATCTCCCCCTGAGCTAGCAAGCATTGGGTGGTTTACTTCATTAAAATTAAACACTGGAGAAAATGTCAAATCTTTATTCAGATTCTGCTTAAAATAACCGCAGCATTTATATTTAGCCTTTGACTTTAGACCTGAAAATAAGAAGTGGATTTACAAACAGACATACCACTTATAAGGAGTTGTATACAGCTTAAGGAAGATTTGATTGCATTTACAACCTTCAAATAAGGCTGTTACACGGATTTAATCAATGGAAAAAAATATAAAGAAAGAAAAACCACTGATGGATTTATTTTGAATAGAAAACTGCCCCCTTGTATAACCTCATATACACAATCAGGGCATAACACATTCTGTAAAGGTTTTATCCTGCAAATGCAAAGATTTGTGTGCCCAGATGGTAAAAAACAAGAGCGAATAAGAAAGGATAATGAAGAATGAAAAGACTATAATAATGATCAACTGTTAGAGGCTGAAGCAAACAACCTGACATACGTATACTGCTTTCCTTCTGTGGCGCAGGGACCTACGTCAATCGGAGAACATTCCCCCGTCTAAACTCAATAAGTGTCTCCAAAAAGCCATTATCGTGTATGAATCACACCACCAATATAGGACTTTCTGAACAATCTCCGCCACGTCCATCAGACCTGCCGTTGCGGCAAATCCTTTCAGAAAGGACAGCTCTTATCTACGTATCGCAGGGCTCGGCGTTCAAACGCTCGAGAGGCCAGTGCGAACCTGCGCGAAAACAGGAGAGCACGTAAACAGACGGAGAAGATCATGACAAAGAGAACAGAGAACAGAAGGACACAGAAAGAAGCGTATGATATCTTTCGAATGTACAGTACGGCTGCTCTGTGTAAATGTTAGGGGTTGACCCGTGCATGTGTTGACATTTTCAATAAAGGTCTGAGACAGAACGACTTTTTCTGGCATTTGATATGTGAAGAAGCCAAAGAAAAGACACTACTTTAATATGTGAACATCATAAAGAGAGATCCCTGCAGCCTTTGGAAAGTGCCGTTACTTCTCCTGATACCTTTTACCACCCGAGCAGCGTTTGTTGCTGCACATGTAAAACAGAGTTAAAGGCGCTTTTTGTCACATTTAGTGTAAGGTGTATGTGTGACTGTCTGACCTCCACCCGTCGCGCTGCAGGTAGCTGAAGGCGCCGTCGATGAGGCTGGCAGTGAACTGTCCCCCGGTGATGAAGAGGGTGTTAACGGTCACGAGCTGACCCCTGAGGTGGGACGGAGAAGCCTCGGCGATGTACACGGGCACTGTCATAGAGGCAATACCTACACAGAGGGGGAGAGGGAGAAAGAGGGAACAGTTGCTTATTGCCATGTGTCCTGGGTCACACTGAAGACCACCTACTCAGTAGGGGTGAGGAGAGTTTCGCCTCATTCCTTCCGGAAAAAGAA
The DNA here is from genome assembly GCA_030220025.1 of Chelon auratus. Classification (NCBI taxonomy): domain Eukaryota; kingdom Metazoa; phylum Chordata; class Actinopteri; order Mugiliformes; family Mugilidae; genus Chelon; species Chelon auratus. The sequence continues at coordinate 4,728 of JASGAT010388339.1, read as the reverse complement.
CACATAACTAGTATTATAAGTGATGGCCTGAAAAGGATGATGTAGGCATTGACAATGAAAAGTGGCATATGGCATACCATCATATGCCACTTTTCGTTCTTGGTGATTCTAAAAGAAAAAGCACCTTAACTGATATCTGTTTACTGTAGCTGTTATATAATAAATAAAAAATGCATCTAAAGATTGACAAATTAATTTAGTCAGTATGAGTAAACTGCGCATGATTGTCATTATTGTCAAAGCTAATCGGCATTAATTAATTATTTCGCTAATGATGCAATCTTGCTAATGCATGACGAGACACATGGAGTCAAGGTACCTTTCTCCACCTTCATTGACGGAGAAATTTCTGTCACTGCTTCTGACAGCACACTGGTGAATTTACAGTACAGAGTTTAGGGGTTTGAGTCGTAACCTGAGCTTTGTGCAGGTTTCTAAGATAACCAACTTCAGAGCGTAGATAGATAATAAATAATGTGCGTGCTTTTGCTGAGAGAGACTTCACAGTTTGTTCCGAAATATGCAGTCACAGCAAACCCTTGTTCGTGTGTCTGATTGGAGACGGCACGCCCCAAATGATGTCGGTTTTTAAACTGAAATGGATGTCAAGTACTGGCTAGGGACGCATGTAGAGATGTCAGGTGCTTATAACATGCTTCTCCTCTTGCACCAAATAGAAAACAGACAAACCTAGAGACTAGCTGTTGAACAAAGACGAGCATTGCAACTAAAAAGCCAAGTAATTCTACCAACTTCATACAATAGCAGTTCTGCTGCCCCCTAGTGGTAACAAAATCTACAAATGCTGCTTTAATACTAATTAAATTAAAAATATTTCCTTTTTGCATACTGGCCATTAAATAGTATGTAGGTTTCAGGAACTTTAGAACTGACTCCATTTTTCAGACTCATAGACATGTATACTCATATACATAGTGTACTTATTACAATTATTTATTTGAATAATGCCTGTGACAAATAACTTCATGAAAAAGACCTGTGACCTTATTTGACAACATCTGTGATGTCATGTGTCTGTGAATCCAAGAGACGCAACTAAATACGTTAGTTCCTCTCAGTAATGGGCTCTGTCCTACACCGATTTGGAAAACATCCAGTCTCACACACACACACACACACACTCAAATGCTTGTTAACACACAATGAAACACACATACAGTCGCATGCACACTCCAAACACAATCCAAACAGTCTGTGTTTGCCCTGGATGTCTGTGACAAGGTGCCATGACACTGAAGCTTTCTGCAGCTGGCTCCTGATAAGCTCTATTAATAGTCTGCCTTCTATACAACCCCCTCCCACCCCCTACACGCTCCCCACATCTACTCCCTTCTGCCACCACCCTGCCCTAAACGGCCGCCATGACTACGTGGCTACTCGTTGCTATGGAAACCACTTGCTGCGAAACCAGCCGTGCTGTCTCCAAGCGGGCACCACACTGTGGCAGCTCTGGGAAGACAAATCGATCACCCAGAGAGGGGACGGGACACACGTTCTCTTTTTCACAAGACTTCCTCGGAAGAAGTCAGCACCAGCAGCATTCACTAAAGCGCAGTTACAAAGAGTTTCATCAAGGAGTACATCAAAACATTACAATATTAACTTAAGCACAACAACTGAAAAGTCACGGTTCAAAGCCCTGTGGCAAGTTTCTGCGCAGCGTTCAGCGTGACTGATCAAAGAAAGACACTCGGAGAACAAAAGCATCTGCCAAACACACAGTTACATCATTTCTGTCTCCTCCATTTTTGTTCAAAGGAGTTCCCTGACTGTGAGACGATACCCTAAAGGATTCAGAGTCAAGCCTTCACCTTTGTCATGGCTGAAAAAGGATTAACATCTGATGGCAGAAATCGGAGATCCTGATCACTGCTGAAATCTAATCAACCGCTCTTTGGCACAAAGCCCGTCTGTTCAGGCCAGTTTGATAGAGATCCATTCATCAGCTTATGAGAAATGCTGCTGGAAGACATAGAATAGCCTAAGCTTCTTACCTTGGGTTAAAGTTAGGACTTGGAAAAAGAAATGATTTCAGTGTACTGTTCCGTAATGCACAACGGTCTCATGACATTTAGCATCCGTGACACCACCCATACCGAAGAGTGGTTTCTGGAGAAAACATCTTGTGGCCACTTTGTGGATGAGTTGCACTTTGAGACACTTTCCCTCTGCCGCCATCATTCAGCTGCGGTGGCCGCTGCCCGCTCTGTACTTCAAATACATTAGCAGCACATTCAGCTGCTGCTCAGCCGAAGCCTTTATATTTATACTTTGTATCACTCTGCACTTGTATTAAGCAGAGCTATTGTTTGCATCTCTATAAATACCTGCCATCCATACAACCACTGACAATCTACTAATTACACAGCACACGACATTGCATGTTCTGTTTTTAATTGCCTTTAATATGCTATTGATATTAAAACATTGTTTCATCAAGGATAGTGCTGGCTATAATATGTTCTGTAATTTTCAGAGCTGAAGTTATCTTTTGGTCATTAAATTATGAAAACAAAAAGACGCATACAAAAAGAAAAATTGATGAATATCAGTCTAAATGGGTTAGTTTTGGTATCCAGGGTTTTTAAAATAAAAGTCCCATTCATTTTTCCCATAATATTAGAGTAGATAACCGTCTGCTGGAAACCTTCCAGGATTAAATGGATATGAAACTCAGTAAATCATCAGTGCAAAAGATATTTTCACTGATAGCTGTTTCTTTCTTTGATAAAAAGTCAAAAAGCATGAGCTTGTTCATTGTGAATGTAAAATTCTGCCTATACACCTCTAACAGTACTAAGTTATTCATTAACCTGATGAAACATGCAGCGCCTTACAACAGTACGCATCAAGATCCTTAATCAAACAATCCTTTATAGCAACTGCTGCAGAGGATCATGGGTTTTGTAGTATTTGTAGTATACTGAACTACAAGACAACACAATTTGTCAGAGAGTTACACATGATCAAAACCAAAGTGCATGGTTATGGCCAACAGAGGCTTTTTACGTGCCGACCCTCAGATCAGCTCATTATTGGAGACAGCAAACATCAAAAGCCGTGAAATCTGTTTTCGCTCGTAATCATCTAACAGCCTAAATGTGACTGTGTGTGTTTCCCCGATATGTTTGTATGCTTTGGTATTATAGAGATGCACACGCACACACACACAATGGCATGTACACGGATTCCTGAAAAATTAACACAAAATCCTCAAGATCTGCTCTAATGCCTCTATCTGTATTCACCTCATGCAGCCAGATCTCGTCTTTCTACCGCGGCACGCTGCTAGTTTTTACTCCTTGTTCCCCCGTTTTATCTATTTTAGCACAGATTTAAGCATCACTTGCTTATCTCTATCGAGGTCCCGCCTGCTGCCACGAATAGCCATATGCCTGCTGTTGAGATACCACAGCCAGTGTTGAAGCACCTAATGAGTAATAGATAATTTCCATCTCACATCCTTCTGTAGGTGGTGACAGGGAAAATATGTCAGAGCCCACTAAAGCGATTATGTGACAGACCAGTAAAAATGTTAAATATGGTTACAGTTCTGCTTCAGTTTTTCTACATAAATCTAAAATGAAGAATCCAGCTTCAGTCACTTTAGATTAAATGGATTTTACACTTCTAATTTATGTCTCAAATCTTCTGTGTTTTTTTTCATTCAGTGTTGCTGCATTGTGACACCTGGCTAGCCAAATAGTTAGCTTGATTAGCCAGCTAACAGCTAATTGAAGGGGTCTGTGTTTAGTTGAAATCCAATACTAGTATATATAAGTGTTTAGATTTAGTTTTAGATAGGTGTTTAGATAAGTATTTTAAGTCTCTGTGTGAAGTGTATTTGAAATCTGGCAGTTTTGCCAAAGTTATGTTTCCCAAATATCTACAACCACGGCTCTGAATGCAAAGTTTGCATAACCTGTTAGCTACATTAGCTAATACTGGGTGAGTACTTTCTGTGTCACTGAGAAGTATTAGAACGTGAAATGTAAACATTTAAAAAGCCTTATGAGGCTGGCATATTCTGAATCTCAAAAGACAATATATGTGTTAAGTGGTGCTTCGTAAGCTTGACCCATTGTCAGAATTTTGGTAATCTGCCAAATTGTGGTAATCTTTGTCACTGGCAGCAATTCATTTATTTTTATTTTTTTGACTGTAGTCCTACCTCTGAATGCAGGGTTTATTTTTTTATGTGGAGTATCGGAAATATTTCCAGGATGCTTCCGCAAGCGAAACTAATCCATAGAACTGCAGTTACATCCGTAACATACTGTACTTCCAGTTACTGTACACTACTCTTTGCCCGTTAGCAATGTTGCTTTTTTATGTAGAGCTTGCAAAACATCATTGCTGGTAGATGTAAAATGTACTGGACGTGTGGACAGAGACACTACATTTGTGACTTCTGTATGTTGGGATATACACTGATCAGCCACAACATTAAAACCACTGACAGGAAAAGTGAATAACATTAACCATCTTGTGACAATACAATGTTCTGCTGGGAAACCTTTGGGCGTGGCATTCATGTGGATGTTATTTAGATATGTACCACCCACCGAGACCAAACCAGACACTCCTACCCCATAGCAATGACACTCCTTGATAGCAGCAGCCACCCCCAGCAGGATGCAGCCTGACACAGACACACACAAATAAGGTTTAGGAACAACTCAGAAAACATGAAATACAGCACAAGGT
>JASGAT010388334.1:0-11913 GCA_030220025.1 Chelon auratus | reverse complement strand
ATCATATTCACACACAAAGCCCCATTTAGCACCTGTCTATTCTCCAAGCAACCTCAACCTGTCAATTCTGATCATTTGGAAAGTATGAAGAGGTTTGTGATCAGTGAAGCGCATGCCGGGGCTGTCTCAGCCCGATCGATGATCCTTCTCCTCTGCTACTGGTTTCCAATTACGTTGGTGGTTTTGGCCTTTGTTTGTTGTGGTCTATTAAGTACATGCTGAGATTTTCAATGAAGAGCAAACCTGTTATGATTCAGATGGTACATTTTCTATCCTTGCTGCGGGTTCGGTGTTTATCGATCCCACCTGTGCTCCACTGGGAAAATGAAGGTGTTTTACAATGTGAGCCTGAGAGTTGAGAAGTGGACTCTGAGATCATGTTGTCTGTGTAATTCTGGGAATTAGGCTACTACCATACTTTTGATTGGTGTATGGGAAGGATTGTGCATGAACAAAAACATTTAAATAAAGCTATGTTAACTGCTTTATTTGGATACTAACTGAACTAGTTGTAAGCACCATATTGATGTTGTAAAGAAAATATGTAAGGAAACATTTGCTTATCAGGCACAGAGCAGAATCTTCATTTGCAGTTGTGTTCTGTTCGCATCATGACTGAAATAACCCTGTAAAGATACAGCGCTGTTTAGCTGCTAAATGTCTAGTATGCTCTCCATGGGTTTGCCTCCCTCTTTTTAACCAGTGTTACCATAAAAATGTGGATTTGTGTAGCTTTAATGAAAGCTAAAAATATCCATTGTGGTTAAAATAAGAATTGGTTAGAGTAAGAGAATGGTCACAATCAAAGAAAGAAATTAATAGAAAATGGGATGCAAAGAACAGACAGATTTATCTTGATATAAGCATAACCTAGACGATCTTTGTTGCACTTTAACGTGGTGCTTTATCCAACTTTGGTTAGATAACCCTACACATACAGTGTGAAAGTATCTCTCAGCATTTTCTTTATTTTCGCATAAAACAACTCAACACATCAGGGGATTTTCACACATGTCCTGAAAGTAGACAAATAGACTCCAGTCAAACAAATGAAACAGAAATATGATATGAGCCAATATTACATATCTGTGACATGCAAAAGTAAGGGCACCTCTAGGATTACAAGTTAATTTCCACACCAAATTAGAGTCCACCTGTTCAGAAGTGTTTGAAATCAATGTAATACGATGTAGTGTCATTCAGTGCCCTGTTTTGTTTAAACAAATCAGGGATTTGTCACAGTCTAATCCTCACAACACATGTTCGTAGAAGTGTATGACGGCACGGGCAAAGGAGCTTTCTGCAAGGCTCAGACAAGGAGTTGTTGAGGCTCATCAGACGGGGAGAGCTTACAAAACTATCTCCAAAGAGTTTGGAATCCGCAAATCTATTGTCAGACAGATTGGGACCAAATGGAAGAGACTGGTAACCTTTACAGGAGTGATCAACCAACAAAGATTATTCAAAAAGCAAGACGAATAATAGTCCAATAGGTCAAGGTGCTGCTCTCCAAAAAGAACATTCCTGCCTGTCTGGAGTTTTCTAAACATTATGTGTTCAAACAATAACTGCTAATTATCCAACTGGGTCATCAGCTTTTACCCATAGATTGGTTATGGTCTTGGCTTGGTATCCTTGGCTGGGCAGATAGATAATTTGGCTTCACTTCTGGAGAACAACCAGAGGGTTAGCGGTTCGATCCCTGGAATGTGCCACATGTCGAAGAGTCCTTGAGTGAGCGAATGGGTAGATGTGTCTGTGACTGTAAAGCGCTTTGAGAACCAATAGGTAGAAAAGCGCTATATGAAAACAAGGCCATTTACCATCTTCATATGTACACATATGTTCTGTAAAACAACTTGAGGCAATTTGTATTGTCCTGTCACTTGAAGTTTTCAGCCTGACTGCTCTGTTGCTCTTTAGCCAATTCTTCACTCTTCCTGCTAAGACCAGCTTTCACTGTTGGTCCTACATGTTCACCCACTGATAACACGAGCCTGCAGGCTTTGGCCAAACAGATGCAGGGTAATTGAAGACCAGCCAATGACAACCCACAAATTACCAGTGGGCTGGCAGTCAACAACAGTAATCTGTAGATTACAGGTCATGATTGATTGGATTGAAAATTAAAAAACAAGTTTCTTTTCTTGTACTGGGGCAGGCAGTCTCAATCTCTCTCTCCTTTCCGGGTTGTGGTTGTTGTGGGCACATACAGGCTTACACACTGTCACACTTTGCACAGTATTGAGGTTTTTGGCTACAGTTTTATTTAAGTTTAATCAATACATTTGATTTTGATGTTAAAGAAACATGTGTGGTCTCCACATTTTGTCCCTCCTCTGAGCCAGGTCGTGACACAATCTGATCAAACCAAAAAGAAAATAAATTATGGAAACATATAATATAAGACAATATACATAGTCAAATGTTAAAAGCTTTTTACAAAAGTAAGTTGAGAAGAAAGTAGGCAATGGTGAACACATACAATTCCGTTTTCTATCAACTGAGGCAGGACACATCCACATTTTATTTTTAAAAATGAATACAAGGTCTGTTCCTGTCAGTAGTTTTATAAAATGGTATTCTCATGGTATCTTTAAAGGAAAAATACATCTTAAAATAGCTTGTATCTCTCCCTGTCTTTATATATTAGCTGCACAGGAAGGTTAAAGACAATGGTTCTGCATCTTGCTCCTTCTTACAGTAAAATACACATTGAAATAGTTCTCATAAAACAGATAAGACAGTCTGGGTGACACAGTCTGTGACCCCTGTAAATACACCGATCAGGCATAACATTATGACCTAATGTTGTGAAGGTCCTCCAAAACAGTTGTGACTCATCAGAGAATGGACATGGGCCTTCTGAGGGTGTCCTGTGGTGTCTGGAAACACAATGTTGTTAGTGGGGGCCTTTGGGTCCTATGGGTTGAAGGGAGGGTCCTCTGTGGATCATCTCACAGATACTTGATCAGTTTGGGATCTAGTGAATTTGGAGGCCAGGACACCTTGTGCTGTTTTTCATGTTTTTTGAGTTGTACCTAAACCGTTTTTGTGTGTGTCTGTGTCAGGCTGCATCCTGCTGGGGATGGCTGCTGCCATCAAGGAGTGTCATTGCTACAGGGTGGTAGTGCCTGGTCTCGTCTAGGTTGGTGGTACATGTCTAAGTAACATCCACATAAATGCCAGGTCCAAAAGCAAAACACTGCAATGTCATAGAGGGTCAGTGTTATAGTAAGAGTGTTATTTACTTCTCACTGCCCTTAAGCAACAGATTTCACACTGCTCACGTTACAGTTGTGTATAATCTGACTAAGGCATTTAACCCAAACTGTCTTTTTCTAAACCTAACCATGTAGTTTTGCTCACTTAACCCAAGCAAGTTTGTTGCCTAAACCCTAATAAAACTCTGATAAGTGAAAATAGAAAAAAAAAAAAAAAACAATAATTCATTAAATCAAATTTGACTTTTGGCTTAAATTGTAACCACTTTCTTATAGGTCATTATATCATGATTGTCTTGTAATGACTTTTAAGTGTGGAATGGACTAAGTGTGGTTTTATTTAGGAAAATACAGAAATCAAAAACAGTGTCAGCACGACCAAATGATAAACGGTCTCCTGAGGAAAGCATTGTGAAAGCAACAAGTGTTGCCAAAAGATGACGACCAGTCATCCATACAACTTTGAACTTGATGCAGCACTGCACCAATACACCAACCACCTCACGTCCACCTATCCAGGACATGTACAAAAAACAATGCTTCATCAAAGACTAAACTCATTCCCACCATGGACTGTTCCCTAGCCTCTAGGAAGAGATTTTGCTGCATCTGGAGCAGAACAACCAGGTTCTCTAACAACTTCATCCAACAAGCCCTCGGACTGCATGGTAATGTGCACTACAAGAAGTTTAGATCTAAACATGCATGATAGGAGACGAAATAAGCTCTACTGTCTACTGCACCTGTCAAATTTGACTTAGTATTGTAATGATGATTATGTTCACTTTAAAATTCAAGTTAAAGAAGATCAACGTTTAACAGAATGATTTTGAGCATGAAGTAATCTAACCGCGTGTTTATCACAGCGATGGATGAGCAACTCGACAAGTTTCAAAGCAGAGGAGAGCAGCTTGTCCATGCTAAAGTGCAGCAGTGTCAGCTGCAGATTGATGACCTGATTTGCTTGATGGATGGAGCTTCAGCATGCAGCGATCAGCCTTTCCGTCAGTGTCTCAGCAGCAACACACGATACCGCAGAGAAACTCCGTTCCTCTGCCCACAGATAACACTATCATTTTATCCAGACCGTATGAAAACACTCCATGTTTGTTCAGTTTTTCAGTACCTTCAGATAAGGTAATCAGGGAATAGTAATAATTGATGATGTAGTTCACCTATTAATAGGTAGGTGTATTTTTTGGTGTAATGTCTCTATGACTGTGTATAGCAATTAAATAGTTGCTGTAAGTCCAGCTGCCATATAGACAGTTTGAATCTACACTGCTAGAAATTGCTGTATATTTACTTTGAAATATCATAATCCTATATGCTTAAATGCAGGATATCGGTGAGTGATTAGTGAATACCATTTTTCCTTTGCTTGTTAGCATAGCCAATTTAGTTTCAGTGGCAAGCTACCTGTGACGCCAAAGAGAGACCCTGTTTTTTTGAGATTTTGTTTCTCTCCTTGAATGGATGATATTTTAGTTTTGCCCTAAATCTTCAGGCTCTCCTTAGTTCTCTGTGAAAAGTTTATTTTAAAAGCTTGCACAAAGCGTGACAGCACAGTGGCGTGATGGTTAGTACTGATGCCTCACGACAAGAAGGTTCCAGATTCGAATCCATGGGCCGACTGGGCCTTTCTTTGTGGAGTTTGCATGTTCTCCCTGTGTCTGCGTGGGTTCTCTCCAGGTACTCTGGCTTCCTTCCACTGTCCAAAGACAGCAAAAACAACAGCAAGAAGTCATTCATTTTACAGTAACTGGCTGGCAACTGTGCTGCCAGATCTTTACTAATTTTTGCCAGGGAAAGTGAACACTTGACAGTTTTCTGTGTGGCAAAAAACAATAGAGAATGTGTCAGAATGAGGAAATTAACATAGAGTTTGAATCAGTGTGTCATAATAGGCTAATTAGCCTCCAGTATCCAAGTTGGATATATTTTAATATGGGCTCTGTTAAGAATAAGATGTTTTAAGGCGAGATGTGTTGTGAAATCACCAAATACCTCTGATGTCTTACTCTGATGTTTCTCAGTCCATTCATAACGGCACATTGATGCCAGGTTTTGTTGCCAGTCAGCAGCAAGGAAGGCGCTGTTTATGGATTGAATGTGTCCTATTTGTCAAGAGCAGAGGAGGTTGGGAGGAAAGCTTCTCATTCTTGTGCATTACCATGGGACACAAGACTTGGCAGAATAGACTGAGTTTAGTTCATTTAACTGTAGTTAATGACAAGAGTGATGAGCATGTTCTCTGCATACAGAATTGTTGTGCACAGATTGAAAACAGTAGATTTTTTTCCCTGATGCCTTATTTATAACTGTTCCTCTTGAGTGTACATACAGGAATGCAAGTATTTTGTCATAACAATATAGTCCATTTTCCCGCCACAATCTTTAGAAACGTTTTAAAAATCTTCTAAAGGAGAGCCATTACCTTATCAACTTACACGCTAAAGCTAAAATAGATAGTGTTTGTCAGTTACAATCCCTGGTTTGATTCACAAGAGAGAGCAGCGGCTGAGTAGGCTAGAAAGTGAATGAGTTAACAAGTACACAGCAATGTTACAGAAAAAGAACATGTTATTTTCTAATTCTTCACAGCGGTTACATTCCAAAACAGAAATCAACACAACTACACATCTGCACGAGCTGTTATCGGGGCTGTTATTTGCCGTGGGATATAAACCTACAGCCAAAATGTTTTTGCCCAGAAACATCTCAAACACAGCAAAAAGAAAAAGAAAACAAGACAGTAAGAAAGTATAGGCACAGGCCAAGTTTGCTTTAGCTAAACAGACTGCCACACACTTCTAATTGTGAGGGATTAGTTTTGTATTAGTCTATAGATTACCTTTGACTGAAATGTCAAGTGTGTTCAGTGATAACCAGCTGTTTAATTGCTTACATTTCTTACATCTTCTACTGCCTCACAGTCTATTTGCTTTTAGTTTTCACTTCTGTTTAATATTTACATTACTCTGAATTTTCTAGGTCAGGACTATCCTCTTCATTGGATTCTTACAGCTCAGCATATTACTTCTTTCTGTTCTTGAACTTCAACAATTTGCAACACTTTCATTTGCTTAACATTTACACCTGGGACTTGCTCCAACCCTTCAGTTTCAGATTTCAGTCTTTAGCAACATCAGTATATTTTTATTTCATTTTTTTTTCAACAAATATTCCTAATTGAATGTTTTTGTACAGATTTTGTCCCAGTAATTGCAGTGGCCCAGCGCAATAATAAGTGGGTCATTAAAATCCATTATCATTCCTCCTCTGGGGATCATGTACACGTAAACATACTGCACACCTGATTCAGACCCAAAATATTACTGAAGGACATTTTAACCTGTCACGGGTGTTAATGGTCACAGCGTCATGAAAACCAACTGGTCATCCGTGGTGACATTTATTATTTACATAAAATGTCACTGTACTTATTCTGGTAGCTGTTGCATTACACTTAAGTGCTGGGCAGATGGTGTAACAGATTGTTGCTTGGATAAAAATAATAATAATAATAATAATAAAAAACCTAAAACTAAATACTAATCCATAAATCTGGATCTTTGTGAAAGACTTTCTTAGTGTCTCGCAACGTGGTTAATATAAAATACATTCATCCATGATCAATAAACACCCATTCTTTGGGGGGTTGTAAGCGTCTGGAGCATATCTCACCTGGAATTAGGCAAGAGGCAGGGTGAGACAAGTCCACCACTGGGCTACCCAATACATTTGCACTGGATTGCACCATGTGCACCTATGGCAAAATTATGAATCACCTAACATTCATGTCTTTGGACTGTGGTCGCCATCTTGGCTGTGGTTTACCACCATTTGGATAATCCAAGAATGGGAAGTATGGTCCTGTTGGGGTCAACCAAAAATACCCTGGTTGTTGAAACATGCCCAATTTACACTGTGCTACTGTGTTAGCTAAGGCTACCAAGTTAGGCTAAGTCAGTCGCGTCCCCTGGGGGGGCAGGGAGCAGATGGAATTAGAGGGTGATTAACTCCCGTACCGTCCCGTGGTACAGGAGTTAATTTCACTGTTGGTAACGTGATAGGGACGGGATAGAGCAAATAATCATGCAGAGGCTTTTCGTTTTTTCTGCGGTTAAAATTTTCCAGAGATTAAATTCAAAAATGATGCTGCAATGTGTTGAGTGTGCCCAGCTTTAGACAACAACATAGGGAGCAGGACGGGATTTGGGAGTCTTTCTCTCGGGATTTTCTCTAGTGAAGATTTTCTTATGTACCAAAGGGGGTCCAGCAGAGAAAGTTTGGGAACCACTGTTACTGCTAAGTGCTATAGGAGGTGTTAGCAGTTGGCTAAAACAATGGTCTTGCTCCCCTGTTCCTCGTTACTAACTGCTAACTTGCATAACTGTTCATATTAAAGATACTACTGCAAACAGTGCACATATTTATGATTTTGACACTGACAGAAGTCCACAGGAGAGTGAAAGAACTGTCAGCAATGTTGTACAACAGTATTATCTTGGATACAAATGAAAGGCACATTTGTATTTACAAGAAGATTCTCTCCTTAAGTACCTGTAAGTATCAGTGAAGCCTGCTTCAGACAGCTTTAAACACCTTCTAATATCCTCTCCAAGTTAGACAAACGAATTTGTATTTCAAGAATGTCACCTATATTTCAAAGTGTTCCTTGTTTTATTTTATTCCACAGATGCGACATCACAGTATTGTCAACTTCATATGTCTAATTACTTTAAGCATTCATTATACTCTTTTATTTTCCCCTCATAGTCACAGTGTGGATCATTGGTGACAGATACGTCTGGCGTGGGGACCAGAGAACTGTAGAGAGGTCTCTGTCCACAAACTGAAGGATTAGCATGCATAGAACATGCCGAAGTGTCACTGAGCAAGACACTACACCCCTAGTTGCTCCCAGTACTTGGCACTGGTGTGTGAATGTGTGTGTCACTTGTGTCACTAGAACCGTAAAGCCCTTTGAGTCCCAATAATTAGAAAAGCGCTACACAAATACAAAACCATTTACCATTTACCTTCAAAAGAAAAGCCTCTGCATGCTGGATGTCTCCATCTGTTGGTTGGCTGGTATGGACCGCAGTGGAAAGAAACTCCTTTATTTCTCACTCCCTGCCAGGAAGATCACTGAATGTCCTCATCTCGATATGAGAGAAGTCAGGACATTAAGCTGCTCATTGTGATGGAGGAGGATGTGCACGAGCTTCACCTCTGGTGCCCTGGCATGATCATATTTTTATATTTGACACAAAAGTGACAGTGGAAAGCTGGTGCCAAAACGTTCAGTCCATAACAGTGGCTACATTTATTAATAGTTTAGTCTGATATATTCTTATTAGAATTTATCACTGATTACTATACAAGCAATAGCTTAACAATTTAAGTCAAATCAGACATTCACGAAAACATCAATACCAAAGCAAACACACTTGATATCACTGGCAGAAGTGTGGGCAGGTCATCAATAATGCAGCTCTGTCTCCGCATGGCACCCCTCTTGGACCGTACTGTGCAGACTTTGGCTCCAGACTCGCAAGATGCGAAAAGGTTGTGAACACCAGAGTTATCATATTCTATCATTATGTTGTCTCTTCTTGTTTATCATTTTTGACAGTTATGTAGGACAGTTTCACCACTCATCCAAGTAGCTGTAGTTGGAAGAAACGGTTTCATTCGTCTGCAAAACTTCTTCAAGAAACTCATTATTTGGATATTATGAAAAAACGTATTATGCACTTGTTTTTCACAGTTTAACTTGTGGAATTTTTTTGTTTGGTGAGATGATTTGCACTGATACTGTTAATAACTGACAGAGTTTGTGCAATAGAAATAAATGAGCTCTGGCATGAGTAAGACATAAGTATTGGCTACAAAGTGCTTTCTGTTCTGTGTGCCTACTGCTGCTAGGCAAGCATCTAATTGCACAAATGTGTTCGTAAGTAGAAAGGAGATTTAATAGCACTGCACACTTATTTGGTTTGTGCTTTGAATAACAATGAAGGTAGTCATGTTTTGAATGAGATGCCATGTGGATCGATAGAGGATCTTTATCTGTCCCTGTACAGTGACATCTGCTGACATATGTTTGGTGTCACTCCGTCAATGATACCATATGTGAACGTACATATGAATGTAAATTAGCCAACTGAGGTGACAGTCTCTAAATGAGAGACTAAGTTCAGTGATTAGGATGATCAGTTGTAGTCAAATTACAGAAAGGAAGAGCTGTGTGTTGTGCAACATATCAGTATCGAGTGCTGTGCTGCTGGTCATGTGTCCTATTGATTGGTTGTAGCATATCAAGAGATCTAAAATTAGATGCTTGTTATACCTTTTCAATGTAGTTCTTGGCGCTGCGTGTTTTGTCAGTTACTGTCTACATGTATATACACAATTTTTTCTTATGTTAATAAGGTACAGATTGGTCAGTCTAACTGATTTTACCACAAAAACTATATAATATAATAAATAATACATATTTATCTTATTTATTATACATATATATCTTATAATACATATTTATCTTATTATTATTTCCCTAACATTCCCTATAACCTTACACAGGTTTTAAAAGTACATTTTATTCCTGCTGATGTTCTCTTTGTGACTAACTGTGACCAGACTAGTGACTGCAGTTAAAACTTGTATGTGCTGGATGGGAGTGAAGGAAAACAGGTACAGCACGCATTACTGTTAATACTGTAGAGCAGCAAAGGCCGTGTGGGTGTCCACTTAATGAGGGCCTTACCCTAGATTTGAATGATAACTCTTTCAGCCAAGTATTTAGGGGAACAAACTCAAGAACAGGATCTAAAATAATATACAATAAACAGAGTAGCGTTAAACTGTCACACTACAACTTAAGGCAGAATACTATAAAGAAAAACTTCATGTTTTTTTTTTTGTTGTTGTTGTTTTAAAAAAAAAATAGAAATTACATCATAAGATTTACAATGTTTCAGTAATTTTTAGGTTGCAACACTCCCAATGTGCTATGAGGCCTCCTGAGCTGGTTAACTTGCAGCTAAGCTTGGACATGTTGGCCCAAGGATCTCTTGCCTGTTCAGAGGAGCCAGTTCATCACCTCTCCTTCAGAGTCACTTGGAGAAAAAAAAATGAAGCCTGAAACAGAAAATTACATCACAACTGACCCAGCTACAGAACAATCACTGCTTGGCACTGGTGTGTGAATGTGTGTGCTTGTCTGAGCGAATGGGTAGATGTTACTGTGAATGTAAAGCGCTTTGAGTACCAATCATAGGCTGAACATAAACATGCCTTTAAAGACCTTACAACATGCATTAACCCTAATTATATTTGTAATTATATTTGAACACAGTTCACAGGAATTCTACTATAGATTTTCTGATTCCTGTATGGGATGTAATCAAGCTATACTTTGCACTTAAATATATTATTCCATTTACTGTTACAGAAAGCAGTAATCATCATGAAGCTTTGGAAGGAAAATGTCTTGTGAACAATCAATCTGCATCACTAATTTAATTCAGTTCAATTCAATTCAGTTTTATTCACATAGCGTCAATAACAGAACCTGACCTGAAACCACCAGAGGTAGCACTAAGTTGACAGTAGGAAGAAAAAACTCCCTTTTAACAGAAAGAAACCTTGAGTAGAACCAAGTGAATTTGGAGCGACCCCTCTGCTTAAGGCTGGCTGGGTAGAGACAGAAAAAGAGAGAAGAGAGAAGCAGGAGGAACAAGGTAAACATACATCTGTCATAGATACATACTACCGACTAAAGCATACACATAGAACCTAATAGTGATACAAATACAAGGTATAGTGGATGCATGTTACATGAGACCGTGATAATAAATACAAGGGGACAATATAGCTATTAGTGAAAGCAGTTCTTCTATTAAAGGTAAGTTAGCTGCTATAATGATTGAATTAAAAAGGTATCATAGGCAGGTTGAAGAATTAAGCATTCAGGTGGGAGCGTATGGAAATTTATAGAGGAAATATTATTGCCTACGCTGAACAGTTACAGCTGAGTTTTATGTGTCATCACCACATAATATATTAAAAATCAATTCAATTCAATTCAATTTTATTTATATAGCGTCAATAACAATACAAATTGTCTCAAGATGCTTTACAACATCCAGTCTGAAACCCGGCCTGGAACCCGGCCTGAAACCCCCACAGCAAGCCTGAAGGCGACAGTGGCAAGGAAAAACTCCCTTTTAACAGAAAGAAACCGGACAGAAAAGAAGGAAGAGAACAGCAGGAGAAATGAGATAAACATACATCTGTCATAGATACATACATCTGACTAAAGCGTACATGTAGAATCTAAGAGAGGGACACACAGCAGTTTAACAGTAGATTAACATGCTATACAATAATAGCACAGAATTGCATGACTAGTAGTAGATAGGACGTTAGAGAACAAGAGCTCGGTGCCAGAGAAAAGATAGTGAAGAATGCGAGAGAATCTGTTAGACAGATAGTATTCAAACCAGTCTAATGCAGTTCCTTTAATCTTGATCTCACTTTCAAGTCTCTTTAGTAAAATATTATGATCAATAGTGTCAAATGCAGCACTAAGATCTAGCAGAACAAGTATAAAGACAAGTCCACTGTCTGAAGCCATGAGGAGATCATTGGTAACTTTAACCAAAGCTGTTTCTGTACT
>JASGAT010388329.1:0-15083 GCA_030220025.1 Chelon auratus | reverse complement strand
AGAAGAAGAACAAGAATGAGAAGAAGAAAAAGTAGTAGAAGATGATGATGATGAAAGAGAAGCAGAAGGACAAGGAGGAGATGAAGAAGGATGAGAAGAAGAACAACAGCAACAGCAACAGCAACAGCAAAAATTGGGGCCAAAGGAGAGGCGCCCATTGAACGACCCAAGAGGAGGCAACAGCAGCAACTGCTGGAACTGCATTACGTTATTTATAGGACACTCGTGTTGTTGCCTTGACAAAACAAGTCCATGCATTTGAAAGGCAGAGTTTCTGAAGCTTGGCTGCTGTGTTTAATTTCTCTCTCAGGACTCCACCTTTAAGAGCACATAAACCTGCCACAATGGCTAAATCCACCTTAGCGCGTACCTGGAAACCTAACCCTAACCTAATGAGTACAATTTCATTTGTACAAGATTATATACATTGATGTTACCTTCATCATAGGGCACGGGAAGGTAGGACAGGATTCCCTCCGACCACCACAGTGTGTAGCTGGAGACAGACAAGATACACAAATTAAAGCCTTCAGAAAACTTCCCACTTTGCTCGCTGTGTGCTCTGCAGCCCGCACTGTCTCTTCCCTTGCTTCACATAACCTAGATTCGAAAATTGGCTTGGCTGGACCACCTACTGTACAGTTCCTGAATACATCAGACTTTTATTCAATGTGAGCAATTTGAGTGAATGCGCTTATTATAATTTAGTTTAGTGTGTGATGTGCTTCTCGAGTGGAAAAGTACAATATGTGGCCGCCGAATTGAATTTAGTTCCAGCCATGCTAATTTCTTGGAATAATGACTGAGCCACCTTGGCCCATTGTGGCCATACAAGCTACTGGAGTTAGGACTTTTATGTAAGCGAGCAGCATGAATACACTCCTACATGCATGCGAATGGCAAAGACTGGGTCAAAACTTAAAATCAGACACAGAAGTTATATGTACAATGTGATATACAGTACGAGTGCATACACACACATGTACACAATAAATACTATATATTAACTCTGAGATCAAGGTTATTCTTCCAGCTGAAATTACATCATATGTCATAAATCAGAGAAAACAACAGAAATGAACAAAACAGTTTCACTCACTTGGCGGAAATGATAGGGTTTGATTGAATTACATGTTATTAGGTACGATAATTCATTAATTGCAACAGGCAAACAGATGTAATGTGAGCCACACAGTAAAGACTAACACTAACCCTAACCCGTGCGCAACTAAGCATACCTCACACATATGTCACATACATCTCAAGGCCAAAGCTCTACAACCCTTGTCCGGCTAACTCGGGAGTGACCGCAAAAGCAGTCTCATAAAGAACCAGCCATGTGAACAGCAGCACTCATAACAGAGTTGTACTCTACATTATGAGCTTAAAAAGCCTTTTTAAAAACCTCAACGCAGGCGCTAGTCTCCGCTGAGTGATTTCCCAGTGACCTATTCGACATGCAAAAACTACTGCATTTGACTTATTGTGTGTGCAGATGCAGGGATTTTTTTTTTGTATATTGAGGTGCAAGTATGTTCAGAAGAGTGGGTTCTTATTTAGACTTGTATATGTGTGTTTACCTGCGTCTGTCTTGAGCCAGTGCCATGGTGTTCCTCTGGTGCAGGTAGAAGTCGGTGGGCAGCTCCCACAAGTGTGGCTTGGACTCCGACGGCTGGTAAACTTGGAGGAACAAGTTGATGGAATCTTGTCTGTCAGCATCTGGAGGATTCACACGGACACACAGTAAATCTCCTCGATGTCCTCATTAGCATTCCCGAAAGGCGGATTCGAGCAATCTTGTCAGTGCATGACCCTGCCTAAGTTTAGAGGAGCTGAGATGTGTGAGTAAGGGCTAGCAACCTGTGAGGGCACCCAGCTTACACTTAAAGAAGCCACACACTTAAAGGGGAATTACCATTTTTTTACATCCGCAACCTTATTTCTGGCATCAAATGCAATTGTTTACTCACCCATATAACTTTGGTGTCATTTGGAGCTGTTCGGAAGATATTTAGATCCAGTGGAGCGCCACGTATATCCATATAGTGGGAGTGACTGGGGCACCGAAACGCAGCCTCTAAATAACGCATTATCTGCCTTGAAACTCGTTCATTTCACATTCTTACTGTTTTGAGTCAGATTATACAAATGACGAGTTCGTTGAAAGGAGGACGCGGAGGCAGAGAGAGGATCAGCTGGCCAAAGAACAACAAACCGCTGCACGTCCACAAATAGATAACAGGATAACAGGCGTATCATAACAAAATATTGGTGAAATGAACAAGTTTCGTGGCAGATAATGCGTTATTTAGAGGCTGCGTTTCGGTGCCCCAGTCACTCCCACTATATGGATATACGCAGCTCTCCAGTGGATCTAAATACCGTCCAAACAACAACACCAAAGTTATATGGGTGAGTAAACGATCATATTTTATGCCAGAAATAAGGTCCAGGTTGTAAAAAACGGTAATTTCCCTTTAAGTAGGCATAATTACACCAAGTAAAAATTGACCCATCCAGCATGAGGTATATGTGGGTTGACTCGCTTTTGAAGCCAGCCTCTAGTGGCCATTCGAGGAACTGCAGTTTTTGGGACTTCAGTATTAGCCTCATTTTTCAGGCATGGGGTTTGCTGATTAAGTAAAATGTGAGTGAGGTGAATTAAGAATAAAAGAGTAGCAGTGCAAAGATGCTCACTGACAAAATATAAGTTAAGCCGAACTCAGTCAGGCGTGCGTCCTATTGAAATCACCATGAACAGTAGCAATAAAAAGTCTCCTAAACACCACCCTACAACATGTTTGCCAATGAAAGCGTTCCAGGATAATCTCCGTGAGTGGTTGTGTGTTCAGCATGTGGCACGTGTTTTGCATATTGCCCAGTTCGGTGCCATTTAATCCATCCCCCAACTGTGAAGTCACATGCAGGCAGCTCCAGCGGCACCGTTAGATAATTAGTAACTAAATTGGCTTCTATTAAAGCCTGCCACTGAGTCTTTTCTCTGGGTAATTTTCAGGCCAGAGATTCATTTGATGCATCGCGGGGTGAGAGTTACGGCAAGCTGTGCAACACAATTTGCCGACAAAAAGAGTTGTCTTGTGACTAGAAAATGTGACATTAATTAAATGCACGTGGTAAAATCTGTTAATTTTGGCCAGCCAAATCATTAAGTCATGTCTGCTGCTGCAATTCAAGGGGACTGCAAAGTACATGGCAGCGTGTACTGTGTGTGTGTCGAAAATATATCTGTGAGTCAGAGAGAAGCTGTCAGAGTGCTTTGCAATGATGTAAGAGAATGTGTCATTTAGTGGAAAGGAGGGAGGATTGTGTCTAAAGATACAATAAAAAGCTACATCCGATATATTATAATGAACAGAGAAAAACAACATCTTGAAAACACAAAATGGAAAATAAAAACTGATATGTACACCATTATGCCCATTATGACCACCTTCCTAATACTGTGTAGGTCTCCCTTGTGCCTCCAAAACAGTTCTGACTCATGAGAGAATGAACATGGGCCTTCTGAGAAAACCCACTCAATCCTTGCCCTCTGATGCAAACTGAGGAGGAGAAGTTGTGTTGCAAGGAGTGCGCAGACATTTGTATGTTTCACACGCCCCAAAATTAACTGGAAGAACAATACAAACTGCATCGAAAGAAAAAAGCACCTAGTGAGATGTTATGGCACGTTCACACGATGCACATGGATGACTCGCGATAAAACATCATAATGGTTTGCTGAGAGGGAAAAAAAAATGTTTAGTGTGTTGTATATTTGGAAAGCTATGGGTGGATCAATATTATTTCTTCTCCAAAAATCCCCATTTCCTCGAATCCAGACAACAAAGGTGACAAGAGTGAAGGTTAGCACAACCTCACGATAGGGACTATAAATGTGGTTCCCGATTCTAAATACAGTGATGGTGACTGAACACTCATTTTAAAGGAAACTCTTGTGAGTTGGTCAGTTAGCAACTAACTGATGTAAAATTATAATTCTTTGGTGATGTGTACCTTTAAAGCGTATCATAGAATCAGGTGACACAAAACTGACTGAATCTTTGGGCCACTGATGAAAGTATTGCAATTATTTAATGTTTGCATTGATGATGTCTATATACAAAACCTGACAATAGCTGATGGGTTCAGAGATTGCTGCTAATGCAAAATTAACTTCTTCTACTTGTGCAGTTAGTGTTGTAGTCAAGACCACCTAACCCGAGACCGAGTCAAGACCAAGACCAGAGCGTACCGAGATCAAGACAAGACCAAGACTTTGAAGGGGCGAGACCGAGTCAAGACCAAGACCGAGGAGGGGAGAGACCAAGTCCAAGACCGAGACCGAACTTTATAAACAGAAGCATTAGTCTATTTGTCATATTGAAAAATAAATTTATTTCAAACTGCTGGTAAGGCCATCTGGCCAATCTTCAAACACACTTCACCTTAACACCCTAACAAAGTAACCAGCTCTTTTCACCTGTAGACTTATCGCTTGTGGAGCATGAAATCAGATCAGATTGAAGAACAATGTCAAGTATCGCCCGACTTCTTTATTAACACCACAGCTGACCTGTAGTATTAAACCGAGTGCGATGTTACCGCTAGCAGCTACAAATGTCACCGCATCAGCCACGATTGAAACGTTGGGAGACTGGCATTTTTAAGCTGCAAGGTTGGAATCAGACTCGTCGCTACGTCGCTGTGACGAGCCGTCTGAAGAGTGGTGATTAGGTGGCAAGTCTAGCGGGGCGTAATAACATAGTGATAGGAAAAATCTGCGAAAAAGAAAGCCTGCATCCTTGTATGAGGTCAGGTTGACAGTAGACACCTGATTGCCCTCTGACTAGAAGGATTTTTTGCTTTTTTTGTTCACATCAAAGCGTCACAGTGCAACAACCATGTGCTCTTTCTCTCTCTGACATATTACAGACCATTTTTTATTGTATATTGTGTATTGGGTTCTTCTGTGTGTGTGTGTGTGTGGGTGTGCGCGCGCGCCCGGCATCATAAGTTTCTTGCCTCTTGACATTTGGCTCTGGATAAACAACCTGCTTCTTTCCCAGCTCTTCTCTGCAACCCAACCAATGATCCCATTTATTCAAAATGCAGTGTGACGCAAGCGGCGAGCGAAGAAACCAGTGAAGGGGGTCGACTCAGTAGGTCAAGTAGCACGCCATCCTCCGCATGAATATCTGGCAGTCACAAACACTCGTGCGCATCCCTCCATGTTTTCTACGACACACACACACACTTTTCTGACTGCACACTGGGGTGTCGTTTAAAATGATTAGAAATCTGGATTGCAGCCATTGGAGTGCCACTATTATCGGTGATTGGCAAAAATAAATATCTTGGTTGCAATCCAAGACTTTCTCCAGATAACAATACTAGAAATAAAATGTCCTCAGTATGTACCAGTTTAAAGCGCTCAACAGTGTAATCAAGGGTTTACATGAAAACACTGCAATTATTAAAATTGCTAATCAGTACACTCAAAATATTCATTTAGCTACATCTATACTTTTGTTGAAGGGGCTATATTAACTTGTTTTTGCTTCTTTTCCAAAAATCAACAACATACATTGATCAGCCACAACATTAAAACCACGGACAGCGGAAGTAAATAACACTGCCCATCTTGTGATGATACAATGTTCTGCTGGGAAACTTTTGGACCTGGCATTCATTTGGGTGCATGTTACTTAGAACATGCACCCAAATGAACCCAAAACCAGACACCCCCACCCCATAGCAATGACACTCCTTTATGGCAGCAGTCATCCCCAGCAGGATGCAGCCTGACACAGGCACACACACAAAAACGGTTTAGGAACAACTCAAAAATACAACAACACGGAGAACAGCACAAGCTGTTGACCTGGCCTCCATATTCACTAGATCCCAAACTGATCAAGTATCTGTGGGATGTACTGGAACAAGCTTGATCCACAGAGACCCCTCCCCTCAACCCACAGGACCCAAAGGCCCCCACTAACAACCACAGGACACCCTCAGAAGGCCTATGTCCATTCTCTGATGACTCAGACCTACACAATATTAGAAAGATGGTCATAATGTTATGCCTGATCAGTGTATGTTACTTGTTGATATTTATTTTTTTTGGTGCCCATTTGATCACAAGCTAAATATATAAAAAGGACCTTTTCCACATCCATATCATATACTGTGTGCCTGTTTGAGCTATTATAGCTATTATATGGAGTGAAAATAGTCCCTTCTTAATCATTCTGGTGAGCGATTACGTGATTGTAACACACACCTGAGAAAGCGTTGCTGTAGTAGCGTGACAGCGTCTGCATGATGTCCTTGGAGTGCTGCGTCCAGGGTGCGATCTTGCGGTAGGTCTTGACCCGGTGGACCAGCTGGGAGCCGCCATACTGCAGAGATAAGGTGTCTCCGTGGTCTTCGTACAGCTCCTCAAACAGCCTGAACCACACATGGAACAAATAAAAACACAAATACTAGCACAAGGCCAATTCTTGTCACACATAAATAGAGCTGTAAGAACCAATTTCCCTTGTCCAAGCACAACTGGACAGAGGCAATGGAGTGCAAAGACCCGAGGAGAAACGATGCAAAGAGATGAGAGAGTCAATAAACACCAGCCTCTAGTGTCAAGATCTTTAGTTTCAAATTTGCTGAATAACTGATACACAAAAACAATTTAACAAACGCATTAATATTTGACAAAAAGTGTGGGAGCTTTACCTCACACAGTCCGTATCAAACTGGAGCTTGGGCTTGTCAATCATTCCCAGCGCATAAAGTTGATAGGCCAACGCGCACTTTCCCACCATGAACTGGGCGGTATTGGTGCGGTCCAGGCAATCCACACAGTTGGTCCGCAACACACCGGTCTAAAACAACAAAAGAATCACGGTGATATGTCCGGGAAAAACAGTAACGCCAAAATCTGAGCACAGTTCGGAAGCAATCTCATTAAACCTGAGGGTTCAGCCGAGGTGGAGAGGTACCCAAACGTCGCACCAAGTCTTAAAGGGGAACTACCGTTTTTCACAACCTGGACCTTATTTCTGGCATAAAATACGATCGTTTACTGGCCAATATAACTTTGTGTCATTTGGTGTCCTTCGGAAGATGTTTAGCTCCAGCGGAGCGCCGCGTATATCTATATAGTGGAAGTGACTGGGGCACCAACACCAAAATCATAACAAAATATTGGTGAAATTAACAAGTTTGTCAATTTCCCTGCGGGAACCTTCCAAAGGAATCTATAAAGTTGTCTGTCTATCTATATCTAAGTTTTGCGGGAGATAATGTGTTATTTAGAGGCTGCGTTTCGGTGCCCCAGTCACTCCCACTATATGGATATACGCAGATGAGGCTTGCAGAACCAGTTTATTTCAAATCCCTTCTTAAAACGTGTGTTATCACGCCATTGTTTTACTGCCAACTTTTCCTTTCTTAGAATTTTAACGGAATTATCTCACTGGTCACTTTATGTGAGATCAAGGTTTCCGTGAAAAATCATGAACCCTCTCCGGGTAAATGTTCTGGCCTATTTTCCTGGCAGTAGCGATAATTTTCGAAATTTTAGACAAAAGCTGTTTTCATGGCCTAGAAAAATCAATGTCCTGAAATGATATGTGGGTTTATTGACTCAGACAATAAACACTTCACCCAGTTTTTATTTACCTTTCTATGTGCAAAAGCTGAAACACATTATCTAAAAAAACAATAACTGTCGTATACCTGCACTCGTCCACTCAATGTGATGTGTCCACCTACAGCTCCCCATCTATACAAAAAAAAAACAACAACAACAGTGAATTCAACTAAGTGGGTAAACAGGTAAAATGATATAACCAGTTCTACTCTTCTCTGGGAAAATAGCCTAATTTTTACAGTGATCACCATTTGGAAAATAGTTGGTTTGGAAGACAGACACAGCACCTTAACACAATGAACCACATCAGGACCGCGGGTTTAGAAAGAGGCATTAAGCAGCAAGAGAAGGGAAACTGGAACTCAGGCCATTTTGCTGCACTGCATTTAGGCTTTTAGCTTTCTGTAAGAGCTTCAAATCAAAGGAAAAAGCCTGACCATGTGAGGAGCTGCAGCTCTCTCGGCACCTATTTAAGAAGTCTGCTAAAAGCTGCTGCTCAGCCCTGCACTCCTTGATATTTTATTGCTACTTTTACTGCACTGCTTTTATTTCACAAGCATACATTTGCGATGTGTTATTCCAGGTAGTTTCTTATTGTTATGGTTTTAGCTTGCATACAAAACTATTCTGTAGTTTGAAGGCTAGCAGCTTGAGATGGCATCCAGCTGTCACTCAAAGCGGCTGCTCTCGTATGTGTGCGTAACTTTAAACCTTGATAAAAATTAAAAGGGATTAACAGTTGTTATGGATGCTCGTTTGTGGTGTAAAGTAGGGCATTTTTACTTGGAGGTCTACGGGGATCGACTCGATGTTGGAGTCAGCCTCGAGTGGCTGTTCAAGGAATTGCAGTTTCTGGCACTTGTGGATGGCTTTATTTTAAAGATCCGGAGTTTGCCACCCAGGACGAACACTAGCAGAGAATGTGGAAATTAACCATTTATCAACATGATCTAAGGTGTTTTTTTGTTTGTTTTTTGCCTTAGAAATTTTAATAACGACAAAAATAGAGTGAAAAGAAACACACAAACACAAAAAATGTGTCCTATTGTTCGTTAGTTGGTGACCTAGTAGAGTCTTTTCATTACACTGAGGGAATAGGCAACCAGAAAAGACTCGCGGAAATCATTCCACCAAGAAATCGTCTATTCAAGCCACAAAATGTTTTATGTATTATGGACTCCGGTTTTGTGATTAATGATCTAGTTGGTGAATTTTGTAACCATTGCACTGAGCCTTGTTAGCTGTTTTCTTCCAGCTGCTGGTTGCAGTCTTGTATTTAGCACCAAGACAATTTTCAAATTGTCAAACTTTCCTAATATACTGAATTTTAATCATGTTCTTTAAAGGGGAACTATTGTTTTTTACAACCTGGACCTTATTTCTGGCACAAAATGTGATCGTTTACTCACCCATATAACTTTTGTGTAATTTGCAGTCAGTCGGGAGATATTTAGATCTGCATATATCCACACAGTGGGAGTGACTGGGGCACCGAAATGCAGCCTCTAAATAACGCATTATCTGCCACGAAACTCATTAATTTCACCAACATTCTGTGCTATTCCCTGTTGAGTCCGGAGTTAGCTGTTATCATCATCCGGGGTCTGAACATTGACCTACAGACCCCGGATGAGGTTTTCTGACCTAGATGATGTCATCTCTTTCAGTGCCCCAGTCACTTCCACTATGTGGATATACGCAGATCTAAATATCTCCCGTATGACTGCAAATTACACAAAAGTTATATGGGTGAGTAAACAGTTGTATTTTATGCCAAAAATAAGGTCCGGGTTGTAAAAAGCAGTATTTCCCCTTTAATAAAAGCATGGCAAATTTAATGTTTTAGATTTTAAAATCCAAGATATTGCCTTTAGTTTCTGTCTTTTTTTTTTGCACCAGTTCAGGCCAGTGCTCTCACTCAACACTATCTCCTTTAAGTGTTCTCTTGAAAACCCACCCTGAAGAAAAACTACCTCTGCATTGTTCAAAGGACAAACATATACTGAGGAGTGAGTGCATCTCATCGCTGCATGAACTCGATGATCTGAGAGAATCGAAATATCGAGTATGGATGAGAAGCGAGGCGGCGTTGTGTAATGCAAAGTAAAGGGTAATAAATACCGTCTGTGGCGTGTGTAGCTGGGTTATGTAACTTAATGGTAATGTTGGGTGAAAGTGATTAAAACATGCAGACAATGTAAAAATTGGGCTCTGGGAGCATGGACGGCAATCTACTCAGCTCGTTAGCAGAAACCTCTCTGCAACGCGGCTGCCATCGGGCATAATTTCCATTAAGAATGAATATCTGGAGACTTTCAAAATTAAGCTGTGTCGATATTCTGAATATGCATGAATAGAGAAATGGAGAACGCACTTGTCTGGGAAAACATCTGACGTGAAAATGTGGTGTGGTCTAGCATATGGCTGCTTTTTCTTACAGCACCAGTAGATAATCTAATCCCCTCGCTCATTCTGACTGTTTAAAGATTTAACTGAATTCATTTTAGTATATATAGAAAAATACACCTCTGTACACAATTGGATGGTCTGAAAACCAATCAGAGCATTTTTGTTGTACACAAAATCAACCCAATGGCGCTCAGATGGCGTCGCTGCTACTCTTTTGTCCATCGCCACACGATTGCCTCGCCTGCCCAGATCTTTGCTGAAGCATTAAAAACTCACAACGGAGCGACCCCACACCGAACTAAGGGAAGTTCGGACCGGCTTCCGGACTACAGGAATACTGGTGTTCATGAAAAGATAGGACGTGTTTCATTGGGCTTCCTCCGTTTTCATGAGAGCATTAAAAAAAAAAGTCTCACCTGTCATCTGGTCTGAGGGTGTGACAGTAGAAGTCGGAGCGATTAATGTAGAAACCTGTTCTTTTGACCACGTTCTCTGCGATCATGCTCAGGCGGTCCAGAACGTTGCACAACTTGCTGAAAAAAGAAAGAGAAATAGGAATTGGAAATTGGAACACCAAATTCTTGGGATAGGCCTTCAAACAAAACCCTAATAGCACAATTGCCATAGTGGTGCAAGGTTTTTCACTAGCTTTTAAAGCTCAAACCAGTAAATCTAACACACAGAATGGGATCCAGGTATTAACTAGACAGCACTATTGTGGCTGTGCCAATTTATATCTAGGTATGGAGGAGCCTTGCTTGTATCAACAAGCTCTGCTCCAATCTTAATGGCGTTTTGAGTGATAATATCCAGCATGGCAGAATATATCATTATATATCAGTTGGGAAATTAATATTCTGTTTACATTGAGAAATACTCTGCAGCATTCCAGATAGGATGGACTGGACTCTTCAATTTCCGCATGGACTGCAAAAAACTTCTTCTTCTTTTCCTTTTAGCTATTCCCTTCAGGGGTCACCACAGCGAATCATCTGCTTCCATCTCGCCCTATCCACTGTATCCTCTTCTCTCACACCTTCATGTCCTCCTTCACTACACTCACAAACGTCCTCTTTGGTCTTCCTCTAGACCTCCTGCCCGGCAGCTCTAACCTCAGCATGCTTCGCCCAACATATTCTCAACGTGGTCCCTTTAACTTTCCCACTAACGTATTCATTCCTGTTCCTATCCATCCTGGTCACGCCCAGAGAGGACCTCAACATCCCCGGCTCTGCTATCTCCAGCTCTTCCTCCTGTCCTTTCCTCAAAGCCACTGTCTGCACAAACTAATGTGTGTAAAAAAAGACCTTCAGTGATCCTCCTCATTTTATTAACGTTTTTTCTTTCAAACTAAGTAACATTTCATGGCAAGAAGAAGAAGAATGAGGAGAGAAGAAGAAGTAGAAGAAGAAGAAAAACAATGCGGAGGGAAGAGGAAGAAGAAGAAGAAGAATGGAAAGAAGGAGAAGAAGAAGAAAAAGAATGAGGAGGGAAGAGGAAGAAGAAGAAGAAGAATGGAAAGAAGGAGAAGAAGAAGAAAAAGAATGAGGAGGGAAGAGGAAGAAGAAGAAGAAGAATGGAAAGAAATAGAAGAAGAAGAAAAAGAATGAGGAGGGAAGAGGAAGAAGAAGAAGAAGAAGAATGGAAAGAAGTAGAAGAAGAAGAAAAAGAATGAGGAGGGAAGAGGAAGAAGAAGAAGAAGAATGGAAAGAAGGAGAAGAAGAAGAATGAGGAAGAGGAGAAGAAGTAGAAGAAGAAAAAGAATGAGGAGGGAAGAAGAAGAAAAAGAATGATGAGGAGGAGAAGAAGAATGAGAAGAAGAAGAAGAAGAAGAATGGAAAGAATGAGAGGATGAATGAGGAGGAGGAGAAGAAGAAGAAGTAGAAGAAGAAGAAGAAAAAGAATGAGGAGAGGAAGAAGAAGAAGAAGAAAAGGAATGAAGAGTAGGAGAAGAAGAAGAAGAAGCAGAAGAAGAAGAATGAGGAGGAGGAGAAGAAGAATGAGAAGAAGAAGAAGAAAAATGGAAAGACAAGGTTTTAAAGTTTACTACAGTGGCACAACCTCTTGGTGTATCGGGCCATGTCCCAGGCGATGTAGTCGATGCAGTGTTCCGGAGGGAGGAACTGATTGAGGTTGATCACCGCTGGGAACAGCTCTTCGCTCAGAATCTTCTCATGTTTCCTTTTTTCACGTTTCTGTGGCACAGCAGAGAGACACGACGTACACCGGGTCACATGTAATCCGTCATCAAAGACGCCAGGAAGCATTATACTTAGGCTGTTCAAATGTATAGAATTCCAGCTGCTTCAGGAAGGCTTCAAGAGCCAGACACGTGAGGTATGGCTTTACTCTTTGATGCATTTACCGGCCTCTACTCTCGCCTCCTTCTCCGTGACCTCAGAGAACAAGGAACAAAGCTGCAAGATGCGATTTACAGATTCTAAGCATAGTCGAACACATGGAAATAAGGATACATGCTGAAGACAGGTGGGTAATATAGTAGCAGTGCGGTCGTGTGAGATATTTCTGCAAACAGTGAAAGTACAACCTGAGAGAAGACACTTGGAAAGGCACGGCGTAAAAGTACAGGTTTAATAATACAATCCAGCGAATTCTTCTGTGGCAAATTATGTGAGGAAAGTCAGAGCAGCAACATAATGATTTTTTGCTAATAAACACCCCTCACAGTCTCTCCCTGTGACCCGCAGTCATGCTGTCCATTGGGTTATTTGTGCATAGACTCCTCAGCGTGTGCGGCCGATCACCATGAGCGATAATCGGCTTGGACGCATCACTTAGCGGCTCACGTCTGAGGCAATGAGGCGACGCGGCAAATTACCTGGCGCGTCTCCTCACCCATTCAGCAGAGCGTATCATTCAGTCCGGCAACGCTTGCCGCCACTTTCTGAGCACGGACGAGACGCCGTAAGTACAGCACACGTGGAAATGCACGCGGAAGCACACATGTATTGTCCACAGGTAGAAAACCGGCGCACAGATGCCATGGTAATGCTGTAATCATGGTAATTGCAGGATGGAAGTGCACCCACATCATGTGTGGTTACATCTGAGACATGAATGAACACGGACATAAAGGAGAAGCCACTCGATGATGATTTTAAGTGACGTAAATTGGGGCTGCCATTTTTTTAATGTATAGTTTTGTACAGTGAATCTTTGTGGATGTGGACGCTTTTTATTTTAACAGGCTCTCTTGTGCCATGTGCACTCTTACGCTCGGCGAAACACACCCTAAACCGCCATAAAACCACCACGCATACATATCCCAGAACGGGCGAGGACACGTCGGCGGCAGTCACAACCACGGAGAGGTGGACTGTCGTGGTCTTGTGCTCAACTGACAATCCCTTCCCTCTGTCTGTCTCTCGGGGATAACAGCGAGGGCGTACCGTGAAGCAGGGGGTCCCCTCATTATTCCCCCCCTCCGCCCCCCCCCGCAGCAAATTTCACATGGCCGCGGCTTGTGCGGATCATCCGAGGCCTGCGATTGGTCCCTCAACTCGCTGCTCCCCTTGTGAGTGGCAACGTGAGCTCGCAGAGAGGGCGGCTGTGTGCTGGAGAGAAACTGTCTAATGGTGATGCACGCCAGGATGAAAATAAAAGGGGAATAGCTCATGCAACCTTTTCTTATTGTGTATTTTTAAGCATTTAATGAAATTCATACTTTACCATCATATGCAGTATTTAATTTTTTTTTCTAATAAAGAGCAGTTTAGTAGTTAATGGTGATTTTACAGCAGAGCACAGCAATGCTTCTGCAGTTCTCTTGTATCAGCGCCATGCAGAGGGAGATCAATATTCAAGGTAGCATTTCAGCTGCTAGTAATCACCCACCACTTGGAAAACACTCCCGCGAACATAATGGCTCCGCACCAGCGACTAATGCCGAAATCAATCGAGCGCCAGTCAGACTGCCCCAAAACACCCTGCTCTGTTTCTGTAGATAACCACCTGTTGAGGGATTCCACAGGCGAGACATATTTTATCCAAACATACCTGAGAACCAGACGCTAAAAAGTTAGTTCTCTGAATTCAAAGATGCAGAAAACGTTCCCCTTGATATAATTTCTTGTCTTCAATCATTTCTTTATCCTCCTTCATTTCATGATTCCTTTAAATTGCATACAAATCCAGCCTGGGAACACCTTAGGATTCCTAACGAGAATGCGTTGCTACTAGGAAGAGGGATGTCTGGAACCCAGCATCCGGATAAGCACATGAAACCAGATGAATGGATGGATAAATACCGCATAAACAAAACGGAACATAAAGTGGGTTACAAACTAAATACGGCAAGGAGCGAGCCGTTGGGTTACTCCTGTGAATGCGAGTGCATTTTCGTAATATCAGTGTCAGCGGTTTAATAATGAAACGCTGTAGTTTTTGGTGTCAACACATATTATTCGGGAAAAAAAAGGGGATTCAGTGGCACGGCTGAAGTGAACATCTCAAAACGTTACCTTGACCAGGTTGAGGATGATGATGGGCGAGCCAAACCGCTGCAGCATCTGGTCAAAATGGAGGGCAGCTATATGGGCGTAGGGGTCAGCTTGGTCCACTGAAAAAAAAAACAAAAAGAAAACAACAATGGTTTTGAATGTTGAGTGCTTACAGCAACTGTAGTGCTGCAGACCTGCACAGATCACATTCAATCTGTCTAAGATCAGACGACCAAGGCGATCAAGCAGGCGACCAAAACCAACAGGAACTGCAGCAGTACTGCAAGATGCCTCGGACAAACGACCGACCAAGTCCCTTTAAAAAGTACTCGCCCCTTTGAGCCATTGGAAACCAAGCGTTTAGAGCAGCTGGAAGCCGGTTTCGGCTAGCAGGGATTGCTTGATAAGCAGAGACGTTTCTTGCTATAGGCGAACTAGGCAAATGCCTAGGGCCCCCAAGCCACCAGGGGGCCCCAAAGCTGCATGTTCATCCTCATCTGAGAATTAAAATATCCTGTCTTTATCTGTAGCTATCTCTGTGTTTATTGCATCCTTTATAT
>JASGAT010388327.1:0-11856 GCA_030220025.1 Chelon auratus | reverse complement strand
GGGGCAGTGCTCTGATCTGGGGTTGCTGCAGTTGCTCAGGTCTAGGTTCAGCAACATTATGTGTCCAAAGAATGAGGTCAGCTGACTACCTGAATATACTGAATGACCAGGTTATTACATCAATGGATTTCTTCTTCCCTGTTGACATGGGCATATTCCAAGATGACGATACCAGGATTCATGGGGCTTAAATTGTGAAAGATTGGTTCAGGGAGCATGAGACATCATTTTCACACATGGATTGTCCACCACAGAGTCCAGACCTTAACCCCACTGAGAATCTTTGGGATGTGCTGGAGAAGACTGTGGAAAGACTTTTTTGGCATTAACACAAAGCCCTGACCTGAACCATATCCAACCATATCCTTGGGGATGAATTGGTATGCTGACTGTGAGCAGGCAAATCTCACACATTCTCATGTGGCTGTATTGCAGAAAGTCCCTGCAAGCAGCTTTCACAAATTTTGCTCAGAGGCTTCCAAGAGCAGTGAAGGCTGAATATTATTATCCACTATTTTACAAAAGGAAAATAGATAAGTATTATATACGTCAACTGATTTTTCAACATGCAAAGCCTTCAAAGAACCAGAAGCAGAAAGTATCCACCAATTTATGTTTCAGAGTCAGACTACATCGACTTGAATCTTATGCAAGGGTATGAGAAAAATAATTCTGTTGAGTTCCCACAACGTTGGTCACATGATTGTTAAGCAGCTAAAGACAGGTTTCTTATTTTTTTTTATTGTAATTATTCCAAGCACAATAAACAAGGTAGCTTTCATGCTTTCTAATGCACATGTGGAATATATGTATCTACTTAGAACCTCATACCTCGTATGTATACAAGTATACAAGTATGTATACAAGTCTTGAATCTATCCCTACATAAATCTTTAGATTCTTGGCAGCACCTGACTTTAGTAGGATTTTCTGAGCCACCACTGCTTCCGCATTCAGTGTAAATCACTCTCTATCTTCTTTGGGTTCAAGTGGTTAGTGCACCATAACCCCCAACCCCTCTCTTTCCCCCACACTCCTCCCTCACCACTGTTGCGCCCTATGTCCATTTAACTGCATTTTTGAAACCATTGGCGTGTGTGAAAAGGGAATGAAAGCTGCCTTGAAACAATGGTGTTGAAATAATACTGATGACAAACTGTCCTCTGACAATGAGTCCTCTGATCCTTTAAATATACATATACACCACCTGTGCCAACAGAATGAAACAACAAAATCTGACAAAGTGTGATGCTGCACGCAGGAATCAACACAGTCTTTATATATCCCTGACCCTAGGCTGTCAGCACATCTTGTCCTCACCCAGCACTATGTCCTTCCCACAATCTAACATCAACTAGGTCAAATGTAGCCAATACGGCACAGCACTGCTGTCCTCAGTGTCTCATCACATCTCTCTATGCATCTCTCTTCCTATCCTTCTGTCCTAAGTAGTCCTAAGTAGTAGAGCAGTGTTCATCAACTCCTGGATGGTAGGAATTTCTTAACTTATGGAGAACCCTAACCCTAACACCAACTTTAACCCCACAGGTCAGGAAGGTTCATCAACTGAGCTTAATGATAATAAAATACTAGATATAATTAATGTGCCTAAGCAAAATGTGTACAAAGCCTCCTAGCAGCAGTACAGTACTGTGTGTACAGTCAAGAGTACAGAGCACAAGCAGATGTTGGCCAGACTAAGTAACAATAAGAGAAGGAAGAGTGTGAGAAAACATTACGTCCCCCTTACTACTCATTAACTTTAAGAACTTTTTTTCAGAACAGTTTTGACTTTAAATGGTAACAAAAAAAAAAAGAAAAGAAAAAAGTTTCAGCTGCCGACACGTCTTGTCCGTACTCGGAATGGGATTGCTAGCGTAAACAGCTCTTAGACGGTACCGTAGGGTTGAAGTGCTTCTGTGGTATGCAAATTCCATTTTGGTAGCCGTTAGCTTCATAGACATAGACATATATACATATATATATGGTATATGTCTATGGTCTATGGTTAGCTGAGCTCTGACGTGTGCATCAGTGTAATCGGTGTACCAGGAAATGGTGCAGCGACAAAAGTTATGCAATATGTGGAACGCAAGCTGCGATGAGAGACAAGAGCCAATTAATAAGGTCACTCGCCACCAAGTGGTCAGGGGTGTGAACTGCAATCTGTCAAAATGACATATGGCCTTCAGATTTTTCCGTCACGTTTAAAACAAAACGGTCATGACGGAAAATATTCTGTTAACACTACCCCTGGTACACACATCACCTCCAGTCTTCACCCCGGTTTTGACCCTCACCAGTTTGAGCTACGCACTCACGATTGTGTGGGGAGGGCCCCTGGACAGTCACTTTTTGAACTGCTAACATCTGGTAAACAGTTTAGAACACTGAAGGCCAGTATCAACAGACTGAAAAATGGCAAGAGCACTGAACAACTCAAACAATAAAGAAATAATAATGTGAATGTGCAATAATTCACACAATACTTTTCATAACAATTTGCAATACATCTGTGCAATAATTTTATATGCGCAAACGTGTAATAACTTAATATGTACAAACGTGCAATACTTTCTCACAACAATGTGCAACACAAACACGTGCAATAACAATGACTTATTACTATGTGTGTAAACCACGATTTACTGGTACACCGATTACACTGGTGCATACGTCAGAGCTTGGCTAATGGCTACCAAAATGGAGGAAACGAGTGAAAGCACGTTGCTAGGACTTGATGGAAGGCAAAACTACCTGATGGAAGCCTTGATAAAAGCGGGATATTGTGCAAATTATGCAAAAAAAAAAAAAAGTTATATATAAGTATTGCATACCGAAGCACTTCAACCCTATGGTGCCATCTAAATGCAAAGCATGTTGCAGTGAGCACAGAAACCATCTGAGCTGGTAGCCTAGCAGTCCCGGTCTGAATACGGACAAGACGTGTCGGCAGTCCAAATTTTTTTTTTTTAACCATTTAAAGTCAACACTGCTTTGAAAAACTACTTAAAGTTCTTAAAATGGCACTTAAACTTTAGGTCTGTTCCTGTCCAGGGATATTTCCTTTCTTTTTCTACTGTTTTGAATTGGAATGCAACTAAATGCATTTTTCCAGACATTAAAAGAGCTTGAGTTTACAATATTCATGTCTGTGTCTATTATTTGATTCAGTCGTGCACTAAAATCCATTCAATTAAAAAATGTTGCTTTTTGGGGCAAATATTGTTATGCGATTAAAATGTGATTAATCGAGATAATTAATTACAATTAGCTTAGATTTTCTTTTTTTAGAGAAAGCAACAAAATAAAGAAAATATGTGCTCTTATTTAGATTCTGTACTTTCTCAAAATCTGTATAAACAATACCTGTGTGGCTCAGCCAGTCTAAGGAAAGCTCTCACTGTGAGGAGGTTAAGTTATTAACAAGGCAGCTGTGGATGTATGGCGATATTCCGAGAAAGATAACTGTCTCTTTGGCTAGTAATCACTGACCAGAATAATTTAGAATTATCATCGAAAGCTACCAGAAAGTACTTACCAGAGGCGTTTTTCAAGTAGCCATTGAAATCCACTGTGGTGTACATAACGTAAGGGCCTGGCTGGTTCACACCGAAAGGCTGTAAAAACACAAATGCAAATAAAAGAACTGATCGAGTTTGACATTTGTTATCTTTTCACATTAATTATCTGTCAATGGAGGTGAAAGAACACAGAAAGAAACATGCAGGGTGGCAGGAAAGAGAGAGTAGGAAAGAGATAGTGGGCAGATAGGTAGACAACCACAACACTGACCATGAGCAGATTTTTTTGTTTTATTTCCACTAGGTGACATAGCAATGGTGGCTAGCTGGCTAAATGTGAATGAGCATAAATGAGTGTAAATCTTGCGTGTTTGTGCGCATGTGTGGGTGGATACATTCTGAAAGGATGACAGCTAATGAAGAGGTCTGTCGACCTATCCTTCATCCTTTATCCTAATCACAAACCTATTATTCATGCATACACACTGCAAGAGACATCTGGCCCTTCATAGCCCTCTATGCTGTGACACACCATAGTTCAGGGAGAGAAGAATAGAAATTAGATAAAAAATAAGAAACAGAAAGAGAGAGAGGGAAGAGAAAACAGTGGAGCAGATTAGTGAGCTGAAAGAAAGATAGAAGAAAGATGTGACTAAGAAGAAGAGTGGGAGTGGGAGAGTGAATTGAAAAGATAGAAGAGGTTGATGGATGGGCAAGGAGCAGAAACAGCTGCGAGCTCCGCTCATCTACTGCATTTATGATACCTTTCAGTTAGACTAAAAGAGGGTGGAAGAGTAGACAGACAGAAAACAAAAACAACTTTAATAAAGCAGCCTCTTGTTGATGTCAAAGATAATGTGTTTTGCAAAGGGCTTTTGAGAAGGTATATAAGTAGTGATGCTTGTGGCTGTCTTTCTTCATGTTTATTGCTCTGTCCCAGCAGAATGGAAAATTAGCCATTTAGGAACTGCTCGTGTTTAAGGTAAGTGCTTTAAAGGGGAACTACTGTTTTTTACAACTTTGACCTTACTTCTATCATAAAATACCATCGTTTCTCACCACTCACCAATATCACTTTTGTTTCATTTGCATTTGTTCAGGAGATAATTAGATCAGTATATATCCATTTAGCGAGAGAGATCAGGGCACGCCAATGCAGCCTCTAAATAACGCATCTGCCGCGAAACTCGATCTTTTCGCCAATATTTTGTTATGATACGCTAGTGCTATTCCGTGTTGAGTCCGGAGTTACCTGTTATCATCATCCGGGGTCTGTAGATTGACCTACAGCAGTGGCAAGGTGGCGAGGTGGTTAGCACTGATGCATCACAGCGAGAAGGTCCCGGGTTTAAATCCATGGGCCGACTGGGCCTTTATGTGTGGAGTTTGCATGTTCTCCCTGTGTCTGCGTGGGTTCTCTCTAGGGCTGAACGATTAATTGCATTTGCGATAATATCGCGATATGATAAAATGCAATTTTCTAACCACAACTTGCGAGATTACAAGGTGGTCACATGACGCGAGCGACGCGGATGATATTCTGATTTGGACGATGTCTCTGAGTGGCGCGGGCACCCGCAATGGTTGGCTTGTTTACCTGTAATTTGCTACTGCTAGTGCAACATAGCTGAATATTTGTCCGACTCTGAGGTTGTGGACGAACCATGGCAGTAGCAAATTACAGGTCAACAAGCAGACCTTAGCGGGTGCGCGCAGCGCTCAGAGTTCAGAAGACATCATCTGGGGTCTGTAGGTCAATCTACACACCCCAGATGATGTTAACACGTAACTCCGGACTCAACGGGGAATAGCACTAGCGTATCATAACAAGGTGTTGGTGGAATGAACGAGTTTCGCCACAGATAATGTGTTATTTAGAGGCTGCATATCGATGCCCTGACCACTCCCGCTATATGGATATACGCTGATCTAATTATCTCCTGAACAAGTGCAAATAAAACAAAAGTGATATTGGTGAGTAAACGATGATTTTATGCTAGAAATAAGGTCCAGGTTGTAAAAAACAGTAGTTTCCCTTTAAATGCACAGTGGCAAAGCCACAGATGTTTCTGTAATGAGCAGTTAAATAAAAATGTCATTTATTTCAAGTCATACATCTTTTAAGTAAATTCTAACAAATAGGCCCAGCCTATGGGAAAGAACATTTTACACTAAATGTATCTACTATTGTGTTGTTCATATTTAAATCATTCATTATGTTTTGTTGGGAAAACAAGAGGATAAAATAAAAAATAAATTAAAAAAACGTATATTAAATCGCAATCGCAATATTGAGGGAAAAAAATCGCAATTCAGCCCTAGTTCTCTCCGGGTACTCCGACTTCCTCCCACCGTCCAAAGACATGCTTGTTAGGTTGCTTGTTGAGTGTGGGTGTGACTGCTTGTCTGTCTCTCTGTGTTAGCCCTGCAATAGACTGGCAACCTCCAGGGTGTACCCCGCCTCTCGCCCAATGACAGCTGGGTTAAGCTCCAGCAGACCCCGCGACCCTTAACAGGAACAAGCGGTTACGGAAGATGACTGAATGAATGTAACATCCCAGGACGCACAAAACAGTCAATAGGAACCATATTCTAAACCCAACAGAAAGTCTATTATTTGATTGAAACTTTTGATTGACAATTGGACATATTTTTTGTTTTGGTATTTAAACCTTTAGGCTTGATGCCTTCATTAATACACAGGATTAGATGTTACAATCCCTTGTGCCAAAATCCCAGGCAAAACACATTTAAAGGCCCTGTCCAACTGAGAAACCCTAACAAACCTCCAGTCATGTGAAATGACGCTTAACCTGCAATCTAAAAGTAAATGCTGCTGGCTTGTAGGCCCACAGAGCAGCAGAGGATAATTCAAACCTTGTGAAATATAAACTAACCAAGTGCTGCTGGCTTGTATGGCACGCTCAGCAGCTAACCAAACAAAGAAATATCACTACCAACCAACATGAAGACATCAAGATACCTGGCCTAGTCACCAGCAGTATGCAGCATGCCATTGGGGTTTTCAAGTGGGCACCTCCCTTCACCGATGTTTCGTTAAGTTAGGCCCACGGCACCTCAAGAAAGCAGTGAACAGTGAATTCCAGCGTCCTAGAGTCACCCCCCTCCACGCTGCCACTGCAAAACCCCATTTTTTCCCTCACCATTTCTCACCATTTATATTAGACAACAACTAATATTCTATGAAT
Organism: Chelon auratus; assembly: GCA_030220025.1. Classification (NCBI taxonomy): domain Eukaryota; kingdom Metazoa; phylum Chordata; class Actinopteri; order Mugiliformes; family Mugilidae; genus Chelon; species Chelon auratus. Next base: position 5,123 of record JASGAT010388327.1, on the reverse strand, counting down.
CACGACCCAAACAAACAAATCTACCGCGGTCCGCCCCGTTGATGCGTCCTGAAACACGACCCAAACAAACAAATCTACCGCGGTCCGCCCCGTTGATGCGTCCTGAAACACGACCCAAACGACCACATCTATCATAATTTGCAAGCACACTAAAGTCACGCAGCCATCCTTACCTTTAGCTAGCTCCCCAGCTAGCATGCTTCCTACGGACCCAAAGCCACTCGCTCTCTCTGCTGCCCGGGACATATTACATACAGCAGTCCTCTGGCTTTTTCCGCGTACGCCCAGCTCACTCAGAAGAGCAATCGCCAATTTTGCGACAAATCCACGACAGCCCACTTCTACCTGGCGGATATGAGCCCTCCAGCCATTCTGCTCTGCATCTGCTGCTAACTCTGAATACTTAGCTCTCTTAAGCTCGTTAGCCTCCTCAACTCTATCTTCCCACGGGACAGTCAGCTCTATGAAATAGACTACTTTCTCTGGTTCAGACCACAACAGCAGATCTGGCCATAGTCGGATGCTAGCTATCTCGGCTGGAATAACCAGCTGTCCATTTAAATCCGCCCTCATCTCCCAGGCTCCTCCTACTCTTAGCTGTCCTGTGTTATGCCTGATGCCTACTAGTCTAGCCTTTTCTCCCTCCCGTACAAACTTAATACGTCTATTCTCTCTGTTATCGGCCATGGAATTTACATTCACCTGTTTTTCTTCAATTGCAGCTGCTAAACATTTCAGTACCTGGTTGTGACGCCAGGTGTAATGTCCTTGGGAAAGACTAACCTTACAGCCTGTCAGAATATGCGTACATACACAAGTGCACAGTGGGCATGCAGCATCCTCACCTAACCACTGGTTTAGGTTCTGGGGAGTTGGCAGCAAATCATAAGTAGCCCCTATCATAAATCTAATCCTGCTGGCCTCCATGCTCCAAAGCTCTCTCCACTTCAACTTCCTTTTCTCCACACTCTCCCAGTTCACCCATTGACCCTGCTTAGCCTGCGACACTGCCTTAGTGCATCTTATTGCTTCCTTTTGTTTCTGTACCTCTTCTACTACCATCTTTCTCCTTTCTACTGCTGATGCCTTGCTCCACAGAGGTTTCCCTGCGCACAGCCCTAAGACTCCACGCCCTTGCTGTACATTGCCTATGATATCCCTATGCCTAAGAGCTGCCTGTGCTTGCTGTACTGGGTTCCACTTCTTCCCTGTCTTAACAGTGGGCGCTGCACTCCTAACCTTATCAGACTGCCTTCAAAAGTTGAAAATAAGTTGTTGAAAGATAGGCGATTGACGATGAAACAGGAAGTTGCAAAGTCCACTAGACCAGTGAAGGCATATCTAGCACCAAGACAGACAGCAGATTCTTTAAGTCATGTACATTGAGAGGTGGGGTCTCCACAGATATCAGGGAATACTGTTTCCAAGAGAAAGGGTGTACATGGTCTGCAACAATGCTGAGGTAGGTGGTACATGTCAAAGTAACCTCCCCATGGATGGCAGGACCCAAGATTTTCCAGCAGAACAGTGCCCCAAGCATCATACTGTGTCCGCCAGCTTGCCTTCTTCCCCTAGTGCATCATGGTGCCATGCGTTCCCCAAGTAAGCGATGTTCTTCTATTGCTCCGTGGTCCAGTTCTGATGTGCATGTGTCCATTTCGGTGATGAATATGGGTCAGCATGGCCACCCTGACTGGTCTGTGGCTATGTAGCCCCATAGGCAACAAACTGTGATGCACTGTGTATTTTGACACCTTTCTATGAGAACCAGCATTAACTATTTCAGCAATTTGAGCTACAGGAGCTTCTCAATTGGATTGGACCACACGGACCAGCCTTCCGTCCCCACATGCATCAATAAGTCTTGGCTGCCCGAGACCCTGTTGCCGGTTCACAACTGTTCCTTCCTTTTTTGATAGATACTGACCACTGCAGACTGGGAACACCACACAAGAGCTGCTGTTTTGGAGATGCTCTGACCCAGTCAACTAGCCATCACAATTTGACCCTTACCAAACTTGCTTAAATTCCTAATGCTTGTCCATTTTTCCTACTTCTGACACATCAACTTTGAAGAGCAAATGTTCACTTACTGCCTATTATATCCTGCCCACGTACAGGTGCCGTAATGAAGAGATAATCAGTGTTATTTACTTGAGCTGTCGGTGGTCAGCATGTTACGCCTGATCGCTGTACTCCACCAGATGTGATAAAGATGCTGGAGTCTGCTATTAATGAAAGAAGAGTAGAAGATGCACACTCTCTTAGGAGGATTTGAGCTACACTAACTGCTTTTTCAATCAATTGATCTCCATCTCGTCTGGATTTTAATAGCCTTCTATGTGATTTGATATTACACAATTTCTTACATTCTTTGTTTGTTAGATTGTTGTTGTTACTTTTGTGTGTTTTTTGTATTTGATTATTCTTTTTGTACATTGTGCTATTAGCATCTCATAAGTATGCGTTGATGCTGTTTTTTATGTTTTTGTTAATGATAGAAACTGACAGAGCTTAAGGACAGGCTGGGATACACTGTGAAACATCAAGTCTCACCTGTGGAAGCTTGATTGGAACCACTCTATCTTCATCACACCAAAACAAACCCAAGACCGACCTCAAAAAGTTCTACAATTTAAGCAGGGGGTATACTCACAACAAATATCAGTCTAAAAATCATTACTGCAACCAGCTCACATCAAATGACTTGAAGTGTAGTTCAACAATAAATATGCCATAATACCTAAAATAAACGGCACGAGTAGGAAACACATATTTGTCCCTGTGTTTAAAAATGTTTATGCCATATTTTATGGCAACTGATCCACACAAACATTTGTGGGAGTTATTTGAAAAAAGCAGTACAGTTCCTGGCAAATATATCATAGGCTGTGGATGGGCAGGTCAGTCTGAGATTCTATTGAACAAGAATAGCATAAAGGTGAATATTTAAAAAAGAAAGAAAGAAAAAGAATGCCAAAAAATGATTGCAAATTGTTCATTTTGGAGTCTATGAACTTAGTTCAAAATTAAAAAATGTGAACTATGAACTTGAACAAGTTCACTTTAACCTGAGCGAACTGAACTTTGAACTGGTTCTTGTTTAGTGTGAACTTGCACAACACTATGGAGGTCTGTAACTTAAGGAAAACAAACTGGGGAGGGGTATGAACAGGTTCACATATAAGGACAAGATTATTCTGCCCTAATGTTGACCCACAGTGGTGGTATTTCAGACTATCTCTCCATTCTTGTTAGACATTGCCCCACTTATCTTTCCATGTACATGTTTTTATCATTCCCCAGCCTCTGGGGAATGATAAAAACATGTACATGGAAAGATAAGTGCAATGGACAGAGAGATACACCTTAGACCCATCAGTGGGTAGACAGATAACAAAATTATTTCCACCCACAGTAACTTTGGGGAACTCAGGTATCATTAGAAAAGTGGACACAGATTTCTTACCTTAACATCGTCTGGACAGTCATTGAAGCAGAGGCCGCTAAGCACTGGAAAACAGAAAACAGAGGTTGGCACAGTTAGATATGTTATATATGTCAGAGGTTAGTCGGGGAGATGTTATTAAATAAATTGGCAGCAACGTGGAGCATAAAAAAATAAATATGCAAACTATTAACATTGCAAGCATGTGTGGATGTAGGAGCTAAGAGAGCATTTCACTTATTTGCGTGTACAAGCGGAAAGAGGACAAAATCTGCTGAATTGCTAATCAGTCATTAGAGAACTAACTTTATTAGCATACTAATAGGGTCCAGGGTCTAGGTTGCATTGATTTGCTTGATGGAATTGCACAGAAGCCTAATATTCTGAAGTCAAATTCCTTGTATGTGTACATACTTGGCCATTAAAGCTGATTCTGATTCTGATAAGGTCACCACCCAGTGCTGTACTAAACAGCAGTCAAACTTAGTGCACCTCTTCAAAGGGAACATCATATCGGCTCTGGTTCAGATGCAGAGACAGTGGACGGATGAAGCCTCAGCACTTAATGGTTCACTGCAAAGTCAGCAAAAAAATACTGTATGCACAACCTCAATAACCAACTCAAATAAATTTCAGCACTGTAATTATTTTAAGATTTTTTACTTTTGTAAAGCTTGAATATGGCGAGCTGTTCCCTAAATGTGTAGAAGTGGCTGGTGATGCGCGAATTTTGCAAGGTTACTTTTACATGAGCTACATTCCTTTTTCTGCAAAATTCTATATTCATTCATCACAATGTCTCCTCTAATTATTGTCTGTTTAGATTAACAGCATAAATGCTAACAGTCAGGAAAAGCTTAAAAAGTCTAAACTTTTAACTTTTTTTAATAACCAGGTTGGTTTATGACAATGCCAGGATTCAGTGGGCTCAAATTGTGAAAGAGTGGTTCAGGAAGACATAATTTTCACACATTGATTGGCCACCACAGACCTTAACCCGATTGAGAATCTTTGGGATGTGCTGGAGAAGAAATGCACAGTGGTCAGACTCTCCCATCATAAATACAAGATCTTGGTGAAAAATGAATGCAACACTAGATGGAAATAAATGCTGTGACATTGCAGAAGCTTATCGAACCAATGCCACAGTGAATGCGTGCTGTAACCAAAGCTAAAGGTGGTCCAACAAAATATGAGTGTGTGACCATTTGTTTGGTGGCGACTTTTTTTTGGCCGTTCAGTGTATTAGGTCATTGTAGCAGTTAACTAACTAACTAACTAATAAATACATCTAAGTAAGTAATATATAAGTAATTAATTAGGGGTCCATGCAAACAAAGTTGCAGGAACCCTGTTGATTTTGTTGCGATTTTTTTCCTTCTTATTATTTTTATGATTAATCTTATTCTGCGTAGCTAAAGTGTCTGCCCAGGACAAAGTGCAAGAGCGAAAGGCATCAAACCTGGTAACTTGGTAGAAGTCCTACCATGTCACTTTGCTAAGGTGTCAATAACATGCCTACAGCTAGGGCCAAGTAGCTAGCAGCTAGAAGTCCAGACCATTGCACCAGCACCACTGTTAAATCCCAAGTCCCCACCTCACCTGTCTCCTCCTCAACTACCTCATCACTGACCACACCTACCTGGACCACACCCCCCTACCTTATATAATCCGG
>JASGAT010388325.1:0-12707 GCA_030220025.1 Chelon auratus | reverse complement strand
CCTCTGTGGATCATCCCACAGATACTTGATCAGTTTGGGATCTAGTGAATTTGGAGGCCAGGTCAACACCTTGTACTGTCCTTCATGTTTTTTGAGTTGTTCCTAAATCGTATTTTTTTTTTTTTTTTGGCTGCATCCTGCTGGGGATGGCTGCTGCCATCAAGGAGTGTCATTGTTATGGGGCGGGGGTGCCTGGTCTGATCTAGGTGGCTGCTACATGTCTAAGTAACATCCACATTAATGAATGCCAGGTCCAACAGTTTCCCAGCAGAACACTGAATTGTCACAAGATGGTCAATGTTATGTACTTCTCCTGTCAGTGGTCTTAATGTTGTGGCTGATCAGTGCAGAAAAAACCTAAAAAGAAAGACACCTGGAAAAGTTTTATATTGAAACATCCAAATATAGATAAACACTGTTTATCAGTCTACTTTACACATTTATACTTAAATTATTCCAAATGTCCACAGTATATATTGTCATGCACATTCTCTAAAGCCACCTCTGGTTCTCTGTACAGTTTCCTAAAAACAATCATCCCCACAGATCATTAAATTCCTTCGCAGTTTACCTTTGTTCAAGTGCCTCCTCTTGCAGGAGACTAAGCTCCTCCTCCTTTGCTGCTTTTTCCTCAGCACCATGGAGCCACTGTTGTAGAAGGTCGGTCTCTGATTGCAGCCTACAACACACAAACACACACAGCATCAATGAAGGCACGCGTGACCGTACAGCCCGCACGATGCACTATAGATGTGTAGTGACGGAGATGGAATGATTCTGCCGTTTAACACAAGAGTTCTGTACAAGCGAGACCTACACAATATTATAACGCCTGATCGGTGTATACTTCTTTAAGTATAAAAAGGTGTAGAAAAGTTCCAAAAACTTAAAAACAGGATAAAAACCAGAATCTATAAGTCGTAATGATATATTACAGACTCATGAGTTGATCATATTCGATGCCATCTTAGTATTACTTTTAATAATTACATGTATGCTGTTCAGGGTTTGAATGTTTTTGGCTCTGCATACAACCCATATTCTGCACATTTTGCTAGTTTGCTAGAAACAGAAATTCATGCCCAACAGTTTTTTCATGAGGAGGCATTTAACAGCAGATCTGATGCTACCTGTCGAGGTCCAGGATGTTCCTCTCAGTCTGTTCCTCCACTTCAGAGAACAGCTGATGGGCGTCCCTGACCTTCTCCTGCAGCCGAAGCCCGTTCACGGACAGGCCCTGCAGGCTCTCTGGACCGGCTATGGAGGCCATGACCCGCACATCCTCCAGCAGACTGCCAGCCTGCTCGTCCTGAGTGTGGAGCTGCAAAGATAGATCCTGCAGAGGAAAGGAAATCACCCATAGCATTTTAAAACTGTGTCAAGTTTAGACATTTTTATGTGAAGCATCATTTAAATGATTCCAATGGCATCAGGACATCGATCTTGGTAAAAATGACGCTGTGAGTGTAGTCAAATTCAGACCATGTGACCAACCTAATGCATTTTTGCCTAGGATGGTGCATGCTATCACTAAGGAAGATTAATATAATGTAGAGATTTTTATAGTACATAGGTGGGTCTGAATTATTAATCAGTTTGGTTTAAGAGTACGTTTATTTGTCCATGCAAATCTATGTCAGTGACAGACTTACCTTAAGTTTTGCAAGGACTGCTGCAACATCCGGACCTCTAAGACTGAGGAGGGCGTCTTGGATCTTTTGCACAGAGTTGAAACACTCTTCCATCCTCCCAGTAATTTGACCCTTGGTCGCCACCATCTGCTTGTAGACGTCCTCAGCGTCAGAAACAAGCTCCTTCAGCTCCTCCATCTTCTTCCTCAGCTGGGTCTCCACCACCTTGAATAAAACAAAACAAGCCGAGAGACCGTCGCCGTCAAGACGTGTATGGAAATGCTTCCGGGTTTAATCCAGGATAGCAGCGTGAAGTGTAACAGTGGCATCATCTCAGTTGAAATTACTTGTGTGCTATATTCTACAGTTTGGACAATTCAAAGTGTCATGTAAGAGTCTCAAAGTTTATATGTGTATAGTTGCAATGCACCAAAACCTGCAAAAAATCAAGAGCTGCATCCTAAAGCAGAGCTACATGTTGTACCTGCAGCTCCAAAGGAGACTCTGTGCTCTGAAGCAGAGACTGAATCTCAGCGGCTCTTCTGTGGAAACGCTGTATACTCTCCTCCTGGGTCGCAATCTCATTCTGGAGACAATATGAGGGACATTAACTGTTATCAGAGGCCATTTGACTTTGAGATCATAATCAGGAGGATACTGGACGCGTGTATTTCAGAACAATATCTAGAAACTCAACCTGCAACGTCTTGACGTCGTCCTCGGCCTGAAAGGACGGACACTGAGCCAACACAGCCAGCTTGTTGTCGGTCCAGCTCTCCACTTCAGTTCCCAGCTGAAGGACTCCGTCCCACAGAGTCAGGCCACGATGCAGGTTGTCAAGGTGGGAGTCTAGTCTTTCTGATAACTACAAAGAGCAAAGAAATAAACAATGCAGGTACAGCAAAGCCTTAAAGTCTATTTTTATCCCTCCCTCAACCCTCTTTCTTCTTCTTTATAATCTCACTGCAGGAACCGAGGGGGGGGGTGCACAGAGCCAAAGCCCTCTCACCCCATCCCCTCAAAACTTGACAGATCTCATCCCATGTCCTCTCATCCCTACCATTCAAATCCCTTTCCCCATCCCATCCCTTCGACCCTTTTCATTGCATCCACTCTCATCTCTTCATCCCATCCCATCCCATCCCCTTGACCCCTTCATCCCATCCCCTACGTTTCCCTCCCTCTAACCTGGCCAAACTACACTTCTTTGTACCTACTGAGTTTTGGTCTTTTTAGTAAACTGAAACTGATGTGCTGGTCAACAATAACAAAAGAAAGGAAGGCACTCAGACCGACCCACAAAGGGTCTTCGAACCTTGCAGAAATAAAGCTGCAAAAGGAGATTGGAGCATGTTTGTGTATATGCAATGGACAGTGTGTTAATGTAACATAAAAATTAACAAAAACATTCTTAAAGGGACCCAAAATCAATTAAACAGTGAGCTCGGAGTTTTAACGGTTCTGAACTTACATCCAGCCAGCGATCCATGAGAGCATCAGCTTCGCTCTCAAATGGGACAGCGGTGCATTCTGGGATCTGACGGAGGCGAGCGTGAAGCTGCCTGCAGACGCCGCGGACCTCCTCTATGTCGTCCCCAATGCCGTTTAGCTCCGCCTTAGTATCCTGGACCTTTAGAAATAAACCCAAACAGGCAGTGAATGAATGAATGAAAAATAATAAGCTACATTTATAAAGCAGCTTTTATGTTCAACAATCAGTCGCAAACGCGTGACAGACCTTAGCGTGTAGTCGCTGCAGGTTATCTCTGCCCATGTAGGAGGCTTGTTCACTGATGGTGCTCTCTGCTCTCCGCAGCGTCCCGCTCAGCTCACCGCGGACGCTCTGGAACCTCTTCAGCAGCTCTGTGAGCGCACAACACTGCTCCAGCCTGTGAGCGAACCGCAACACAACACATAAAACACAGCGAGTACTGTGGAGTTATAGAAGCAGAGACAGAGACAGAAGCGATCAGAACGTTCGGCTCATCTTTACCGCTCGGTTACAGCTTTCGTCGTCTCCTCCCAGAGATCTTCCACCTCTCTGGTCTGACTCTCATCAGAGATCCCCGATTGGGAAGAGGCACCTCGTATGTAGTGCAACTCAGAGAGGAGGCCGGCGAGAAGACTTTCCAGCTCGGTCAGGGCACGTTTCCTGGAGGTAAATAATATAAAACATTCGGTTAAGGTTTTGTTTGTGTCTCTCTGTGTGGAGTTTGCATGATCTCCCTGTGTCTGCTGATAGACTGGGTAGTGAATCAGGACATGCTCAGTGCTGTACCTCTGTTGCAGAGCAGGCAGGGTGGCCTCCTGCAGCCTCAGCTGCTCAGCTGCTCCTTTTGAGTCCCTCAGAGCTGCTAGCAAGGCGGCTCTCCTCTGGTCAAAACCCTCCTTCTGTTCTCCCTCTCTCTTAACCTTGCTTCTTCGTCTTTGTCGTTTCTGGTCCTTGGTTTTTAGGACATCAAAGCCTTCAAGCCTCTGTGTTTTTGTGCCATCACCTTCTTCAAATTTACTCTTTTTGGCCTCCAGCTCTGACTCCCCTTCTGTCTTTTTCAGAGTCAAATCCTCCTCTGTACTGCTTTGCTGTGGTGAATCATCCCTCATCTTTGTCTGATGTATCTCAAAAGGACTCAAAGCCACATTTTCCCGTATTTCCCCTTTTTCCACGAGTGATATCTCTTCCTCTCCCTGTTTTTTCATGGGTCCCATCAGCTTTCTCTCCATCTCCACAACATGCCTGGACACAGATTTCACCACATCCTGGCACGTCACAGTCGCTCCATCCACGCTCAGAGTCATCCCCGCCGCCTTTAAAGTCCTGTCGACGTTATCGGACTGTTCCGCGGCAGACTGCAACCTCTGCATCGCTGCCTGCCAAGAACGTCCCTCCTGCCCCCGGTCCGCTTCATTTTCCTGCCTGCTGGGGTCCTGGTTGGCCAGCAGTGCCGGGATCTCAGCCTCGGCGTCTCTCGCCGCGACCAGGAAGCGATCCAGAGCCAGGGCAGCCGACTGAACTTTCTCCAGCCGCTGTCTGAGCTGCTCGATATGATGGACGCTGCTGTGGAGCGCCTGGCAGAGGGACGACGGGGCTTCTGACTGTAGTCTTTCCTCGTCGGTGCTTTGTTCTGATAGCTTTCTCATTTCATCCTGCAGTCTGTTGTCCATCTCCTGAGCAACACAGCAGGGATTAATTATAATAATGTGTGCAGGTTTTCACAGATATTACACCACATACATGTCCTGTACCTTTAAGTCAGATAATACTGTAGGATCAGGTAAGGTCAAGGAGGAGATGTCAACAGGTTCTTTGATGATCTGGTTTAGTTTTTCTGTGATCAGCGTCTTCTGATGATCTGCAGCCTGCATCATGTCGGCAGTGTCCTCCAGAGACGCCATTCTGCCACAAAGAAGACACATTTTCAGTTAAAAAAAAAAACCTCAAAAAAACATGAAGAACAGCACAAGGTGTTGACCTGGCCTCCAAATTCACTAGATCCCAAACTGATCAAGTAACTGTGGGACATTCTGTTGCCAGACACCACAGGACACCCTCAGAAGACCCATGTCCATTCTCTGAGTCATAATATTATGCCTGATCTGTGCATTTGTCATTTAAAAGTCTGCGTCTGTACTGAGACAGTAGATCCACCTGGTCTGTAGACACATATCGTTGTCTCTTCGCTGCTGAGTCAGCAGCTTCTGGTTTGTTTCCACTTCAGCTTGAATCTCCTTCCTGGTCCTCAGCTGAGGCAAACGGGAGAGGAGGGCATACCGGAGCTCAACGTCAAACCAAAGTGCATCTGTCTCTTGTTTCAGAGTCTGTTGAGGAGATGCATGTTTGCAAAACAACCAAGTTAGACCTTATGAATAAATGACTGCTTAACAACTTAGTTTAAGATCATACAAATTCTCCAGTTAATAACACAGATTCAGGAGCTTGATTTAAAAATGTGAAGTGATTCCACTGACCTGTAGCTGCTTCTTTAGTTCCAGCAATGTGCTGATGGTGACTGGATCTGGAATATTTTCCAAATGTAGCTTGTTCTTCTGGATCTGAGACTGAAACGCTGAGCAGGACTTTCTGTAACTGAGGTAGAAATGTACACACTGTTACAGTAGTTAGCCCTCCAAGCATGTAGCCTGAGTGAGACATTAATCCATACCTCTCCAGTGCTTCCTGCTCCGATGGACACACTTCCTGTGTCTCTGGGATGACGGTCCACTCTGCTTCCTGTTTGGTCTCCACGGTGTTGCTCCTGACAACCGCCTGGAAGGTGGGACGGATGCGTGGTAACAGTCAAGCAACAGTAAAAAGGAAACAACGGAGCGGTGAGCCTATCCAATTACTGAGGATTACTGGCCTACAGCTGGTGCCGTGACTTGCACGGGTCAGGCAGAGCCAATAAAAGTGCTGAGTATGTTTCTGATCAGGAAGACTGGTTTAAATGCAGCGTACGAAGGGAATGTGATTTGTTTAAAGCAATTAACATGTGCAACTTATGCATTTTCTTTATACTTGTGACAATAATTTTGTTTTAGTTATCATTCCTCTGGAATAAGTCACATTAAACTAAGTCAGTCTTAGGTTAAATTAATAAATGAAATAGAGAAAACATGAAACACGTGCATCCAGGTCAAGACGGTGTGATTGAAGCAAAACACATAGTTTTAAATGCAGACACTCTACCTCAACCGTATGTGTTTGTATGAAGAAGCTTGCAATTAAAGCTGCAGCATGAAACTGATGTGGAAAAAGTTGTGGACCTGCTTAAAGCTCTATTAGAATACTGCGGGACTAGAAGCCATAACCTACATATGTAGCCAGCACGATCCATTTACACTTGTGCGTTGGTCAGTCTGGCTCGCTCTGTAACAATGTCACCCAAACGACTGTCAGTGCCGTGTCTTTTTTTACCAGTCGGGTTCATTTTTGTGACTGACACTTCTGTCCAAACACGAGTCATACAAATGTCAGTAAATCTTTCCTCCACGTGTTCCATCTTTATTGATCCAAAACAATCACTTTGAAAGTTGCAGAGTTGGAGAAGCAGCTGTAAATACTAAAGAGGAAACACACTACTACCGAGTGGACCAATCACAGCTCTTGCGGTCTGCATCGCCATACCGCCAAATTAGCGCAGAAGCCTAAACAGCCTATTACATTCAGGGAATCCAACTCCACCCTGACCCAACGCAACTGAAACTACCTTTACATCATACCATGTGATTTTTAGGTTTAGAAATTAAGTTGTTTGTCTTTTGAATGTTCCTAACTGCAACTTTGAACTGAAAACATGCGAAAAATGTGAAGGTGAATCTAAAAATAAAAAGCAATCATACCTGTATCTGAGTCTGAGTCTGCGTTTGCTCATTGCTCTCTGCGGTGTTCAGCAGACGAGCTTTCAGCAGCTGCTCTTTGGCTCGAAGTGAAGATTTTTTGCTCCTCTCTGTGCTGCCGCCTCTGTTTTGCATCAGGTGGCCTTCGGCCTCTGATGGGACGTCTCGAAGTAGCATATCACCATGAGGTTGCGCTGACGTGGCAGTGACTACGGGCCAGAGGTCCTGTCGCGGGCTTTGTTCCTGCGAGTGGTGGTCGCTCGGCTGCATGTCGGAAGACGAGTCAGTCGCTCTCAGCGGGGTGTCTCCCCCGAGCTGACGTCCCCTGCTGGGATAAGAAATGTTTATTGAGGGGGACATCTTGACTGAGTCCAACGGGCATCTCATTAAGATTAATAGACTGGAGGGATTACAGAGGGTTAATAAAAGAGCTGTCTGCTTCAATTAAATCATTTTTTGACCTTTTTTATTGCTTCTGCCTTTTGCTCCAGAGGTTTGCATACTCCTAGTTGACCGTGACTGTAACTACCAGAAAATAATGTCACGGCTTTAAAAGCTTCGCTGTCAGAAAAAGGGAGAGGGAGGGTGGCAACATCAAGCTGTCGGGGCGCTTTGCTGCAGGATAGTCTTGTGCGCTTCAGCAAATAGACGGCATCATGAGGAAGGAAGATTATGTGGAAATATTGAAGCAACCTCTCAGGGCATCAGCCAGGAAGTTAAAGCTTGCCTGGTTGCAAATGGGTCCTTCAAATGGACAATGACCCCCTCAAGCATGCTTCTGCAATTGCAGCAAAGGGACCCCATTACGAACCCCTGACGCCGAGCCAATAAAAAAAATGTGTTGGCTGAAATGAAAAGGCATGTGCGAGCAAAGAGGCCAATACACCTGACTCAGTTACTGCAGTTCTGTCTGGAGGAATAAGCTAAATTTCCTGCAACTTATTGTAAGAAGCTTATGGAAGCAAACCCAACATTCCTCACCTAGCTCCACCTTTGGGGATTTTACAAAACTTCTGCCATAATAATATAAGAAGACAGATTTGGAAACCTTATTAGTGTGGGTGAAAACAAAAACTATAGCAGCGTACAAAATAAGTTCAAAATAAGTACATAGTTCAACTAAGTAAAGCATTGTCTTACAAGCCTGCAGGGAGTGCTGTGTCACTGGGTTGTTTCTCCTGTGCTTCATCTAACTCCGTTGAGGAGCTGGAGGATTTCCCTGCCGCCAGAGTTTCACAGAGCTCTCCGAGTAATTCACCGCGCTCCTCGTAAGATGCATCTCCCTCAGTGGCAGCCTGCGGAGGAAATCAGAGTCTGAGAAGCTGGAAACAAGTAAATATCTTCTGCCAGAGTGAGACAGCTCGCCACCGAGCGAGAGTCAGATGTTAATGCCTCGTCGCAGGTACCTGTGGCTGCCGCAACCAGTGACAGTCAGTGTTGTCAGTAGCTTCACAGAGAGCGTTAGTAAGCGTCTCACGGTGCACGGCAGAAAATGACTGCTTTCCTTCTCTGATCTTAGACCACAAGACGGGAACAAAGGCAGCCATTTCTCTGCGTACATCCTGAGTGAGACAAACACAAAACTATTTTAGTTAAATGTTAGTTATGACAAAGTTGTGATGATTTAAAGGTTTTTAATATTGAAATGTGTAATATGAGGAATTGTAAGTAAGTAGAAACAAGTCGAATGTGTGAGTATCAGGGTGAACTGGCTGGATGTTATAATATATTAAATAAAATCTTTCCATTACAATGAAACAGATTCCATTTCCTTTCACCTCCACATCATCATCAACATTACATTTAAAACTCACTAAAGACTTTGGTTCAACCTTTTCCTAGTGGATCAATCAACAGTTTACACTCCGGCTCCTTCTCATACCTCCCACTGCTTTCTGACTGAGTCAGAGAGGAGCCTCAAGTCCTGGAGCTGGGGTCCAGAGCAGAATGCCTCAAAACCTTCCACCGCAACCAGGAACTCCTCGAGCACGGCGGGCTGCAGAACTTTTAAAGCTTTCTGCACAGAAAGACACACAGCTGCACAAGCATGCGCGAACAAAACTGGTAGCAACACAACGCAAATCCCTGCAGACCTTCAAAGAATGTGCCTGAATGCTGATATTCAGGTCTGGATGCTGCTGCAGGAGATGCACGGTTTAAAAATAGCCTTCTGTTTTAAGCATTTAAAAGTAGGTCGGGGGTTTTAAACTGCTCCGGCTTTTTAAATCGTACCTGTTTCTTCTTGACTTGCGACTCTGAAACCTCCTTGCCTCCGAACAGCTTCATCGCCTGCTGGATGCGCCCCTGCAGGTGAGTCCTGGCCCTCTCCAGCCTGCTCCTCGCCATCGACTGGGCTTTCGAACGAACCTCGCTGCAGACCACAACCGGCGGCTGTGGAGGTTTGCTGCTCTGTAGAGGGCTCGGCTGCTCTCTGGCTCTGGATTTGTGCTTGGTGCTGTGAGGCTGTGCGGGTGGTGAGGTTTTCTTTTCCTCTGTGGCTGAGCTTGAGACAAGCTTGGACAGGACTGGACTCGCTGGACTCTTCAGTCCAACGGGAGTTGCAGGCAGAGGCTGATCACCTTGATTGAAACTTGAAGGTTGAGAGCTACAAACTTCTTTGGAAGTTTGAACCACAGGAGATTGAATATGAGATACAAGTTCCCTCGAAGGCTGAGGAATCATATGGACGACCACATGAGGAACGACAACGTCTTCTTCTTCTTCCTGTGTGTTTGGGTTCTGGTGTTTATGCTGGACACCTCTTGTCCTCTGCTGAGGCGTGTGAGATTGAACCTGAGGCGAAGGTTGATCTGGACCCTTCGTTTGAAGCGTGACGTTTCCAATCTGGTCGACGCGTTTGGTTCTGGCCACAACAACTAAACCCGTCTCTGGCTGTTTCTGTGTCTCACAAGCTGTTTTAAAAGGTGGAAGATTCTTAGGAACTTCTGCCTCGAACCCGAGGGACCTAAACATCCCAAGAATCTCCTAGAAAAATAAAATGGCATGATTGTAAGTAACTGTTACGGGGGCTGAAAAGGTTACCTTATGATAACTGAGCTCACCTGGCAGTGGGAGATCGTCTCTGATATCCTGTCCTGCATGTCGGAGGCACTGAGCTGCTGCAGAGGAGAGGCTTTCTGTAGTCCTGCCACGAGGTCCTGCAGTTCCTGCCCCTCGGTTACAACCTGGTTCATTAGCTGCAAGCCTCGAGGGATCAGCCCCTGGAAAGGTTTGGTTTAAGGACCAAACATTAAAATACTTTTTGGAGCTTTACAGAGCTACTTGCCCTGAAGTCTCACAGCAGGAGCAAGCAGTTTCAGTTTGCTTACCTTGGTTTTATTTTTTGCAGAGTGTCCTTTGTGCATTTTCTCCTTCAGGTGGTTGTAACGGTCCAGGGCGTCTGTGCTCCAGTGATCCAGCTCAGCCAGACTGCCTTCCAGCCTGGAAGCAGCCAGCTGCAGCTCGCCACAGGTCCTCTCTGCTTCAGAAAGCGTCTGCCATACGGACACAAGGAATCAGACTGAATCCAGCCTCACCTGAGAGTCATTAGAATAAAAACTGACATTTGTCCCGCATCCCATTCAGTACCTGTGGTAGAGTTTGAAGGAGTTTTTCTAGGTGACTTGTTTGAAAGTCCGGGGAAGGTCTGAGAGATGACACGTCCACTTCTGCTATCTTTTTACTCAGTAACTGATGAAGAAAAAGAAAATCAACACAGAAAAGCCCAAGCACAAATAGCTAAAAACACATATATATAATTACTATTTTTGCCTTTTATTTATTTCTACCAGTTCAGCCACACACCTGTAGTTTCTGTCTGTTGGCCTTCAGTGCGACTGAGGCCACCTCCAGCGGCTGTCTCAGGAGCCAGCCGGCCTCCTGGGTCAGTGAATGCACCGTCTGAAGACACAAAGCACCAGCACCAGGCTCTGACGGCACCTCCTAAGAAAGAAAATCCTTCATGATTAGAACTCCTCCTCAACATTATGTCACACATAGAAAACTGGAAAGATCAGTAAGAAGATGGAGACTTACAAACATGGTCTTCTTCATGCATTCAGCCCACTGCTTGTTGACTTTGCTGAGTTGCTCAGACAGACTGAGGCTGGTTGAAGCTTCTGTCGCCTCGATGAGAAAGTTCCCCGCCTCATTTAGCTGAGCCTGACATGAAGCCCACTCACTCATATCCTACAGTATCCACATCAATATAAATAAATGAGAATATAAAGCAAATCTTCTGTAGATCTAGTTTGCCGTAATAGAAAATAAACCGGGCAGAAGTTACCTGTGTGGCCACAGCAGACGCTCCTGGATGCGTTTTCCCTTCCAGCCACGCTTGCAGAAAACTGAAGCTCTTGTTGTACGTCTCCCACACCGACGCCACTCTCTCCATCGTCCCTCTAGTGGCCGTCACAGCCTGCGTGACCAGCTCCGCTTCGCTTTCTGCTTCCCTCAGCTGACGAGTAACGAGCTGAGAATCTTCGCCTGGAGGTGGGGAGGAGGAAATGGCGAGTGAAAGCCTTGCCTTTTACAAAGACACACATCAGACATGGAGAGATCTCGGTTTTGGCTCGTACTCAGCGAGGCTTTGCT
Organism: Chelon auratus; assembly: GCA_030220025.1. Classification (NCBI taxonomy): domain Eukaryota; kingdom Metazoa; phylum Chordata; class Actinopteri; order Mugiliformes; family Mugilidae; genus Chelon; species Chelon auratus. Next base: position 1,149 of record JASGAT010388325.1, on the reverse strand, counting down.
GGTGTGCGCGTTCGTCTTCTCCTTCAGGTTCTGCAGGGCGTCCGTCAGGATCAGAAGAAGGCCTTGACGCTCAACGGTTTCCTAGGCAACCGACAAACATAAAATCATCACTTTTTTCTACATTTTCAGGAAGAATTAGTTATGAAATTAGATAAACCTACCAAAAACCAAGTAGATAACTGACTATATTTTATTTTGATAAATAAATAAGCACACTCACATGCCAGTCCTGCAGATGAGCATTTACACTCTCCTGAGACCCGTAGGGAGGTTTCCATGACTGGACCTTAGCAGTGACGTTGCTCAGGAGGTCCAGAACGGTGTGATGGGATTCCTGATATTCCAACTTGATGCCTTGATACTTGGCCGTGACTCGGATGTTGGTCAGACTGTTAAAAATAATAAGTTTAGTTTGCTAGTGATTTTTTTCTTAAGTTCAGTTAAATGCATCACGTACTGTTTTTTCAGCTCATTGAACTTTTCGAGGGGCACCGCTGCGTTCCCTGAGTCATCCACGTTCTGGTAGGTATCGAGAATATTCACATAATGGCTCATCTCCTTGGTTAAAGTCTGAAATATAAAGCGATGACAAACACATAAAATGGACAATAATATCACAAGTCTTTAAGATACTTCTGTTTTTCCTCATCATTTCTGCCAGATTCTTGCTGAATAACCTATCCCAGGGCTGTTTCGGGGTTTTAGAGAAGCATTTTGATTTTGGACACCAGCTTTACCTTCAGGGTGTCTTGTTGAGCTCTCGCTTCTTTAGCCGCATCTCTGTGATCTTTCTCTTTCCCTCCCTCTTTTGCGAGAGCTGCCTCAGCACGCTGCAGCCACACAGCCACTGAGTCCAGAGGAGGAGGAAGACTCCGGTCCAGCTCTGCTTTGCACCTCTGAAGCTGAAGAACGACACAAGAACAACCTGGTATGAGACATTTTCCAGCTGTTTTCTAGATTAATTCATAATGCTTCATGACAAATGATGTGCTCAGAGTGTGTGAACGTCTGCTTATAAATGCACAGCAGGGTTTTCCTCACCTCTTCCTCCAGGCGATGCCACGCTGTCCTGAGACTACTCTGCTCCTGGTTCAGCTCAGGACGGCGACTCACTGCAGCAAGGAGCGTCATCACTGGTCTTCTTTGTTC
>JASGAT010388320.1:0-12355 GCA_030220025.1 Chelon auratus | reverse complement strand
AGTTTGTTGTTCTTTGGCCAGCTGTTTCTCTCTCTGCCACCACATCGTCCTTTCAATGAGCTCCTCATCCGTATTCTCTGGCTCAAAACAAAGTCGTCGTCCACAACCTCAGAATAGGAAAAGTATTCAGCCATGTTGCAAAAAACTAGCAGTAGCAAATTACATGTAAACAAGTCACGCAGGGTGTACGCGGTGTTCAGAGATGACACCTTCCAGGTCAGAGGTTAGTAGTGATGATAACAGGTAACTCCGGACTCAACAGGGAATAGCACTAGTGTATCATAATAAAATATTGGTGAAATTAACAAGTTTCGCGGCAGATACTGTGTTATTTAGTTCCCCTTTAAGTACTTAGTTTTGTCCTTTGCAACCTGATGAATAATAACTATAAAACTTGAAAAAGAAAGGAAAAACAGTCCACATTTACTAATTTGTCCCAGTTTTAGTCATTATTTCCCACTCATTCCAAAAAACAGCAACGACATTGTCATGACAACATTGGACAGGCAGGCAGGCAGTAACATCACATACACTGAACTTTTGGCATTTTAGCAACATGTATCACAAATTAAACTTACACACGGCAGTCCAAACTTTTTTTTTTGTCTTGAACAAAAAAGATGCGTTAAATAAATATAAAGAAACATAATGAAATGTTCTAATACACTTCATTTGTTATCTTAAAACCATTCAAATACATTCAAATCAATCCCCCACTTATACGACACACTGCAGAACTGCACAACATGCAGAAAACATGACAAAACATCAGTGAGGAATAGGCACCAGTTTTAAAAACTCTTTAACACAAAGACAAATAATGAAATGATAGAATGGCAAAGATGTGCAACAAATTCAACTTATTATCAGAAATAATCTTGATTTGATGGGTGGTGACCTGGTGTCTGAATAAACATTGTTTAGAATTTGTAGATGTTTTCTTAGATTTCTTAATATCTTTTTTATTTTCATTTTGAATTCTTTGGTGCTTTTTGTCTTTTCAAAGAGGTCAACATTCACGGATGTTGATTAAAACACATCAGTGCATGAAATACCACCTTCTAATAACAAGAAAGTATTTAGAAATTGAGAATAATGATGTCAGTAATGGTTAATAAATCATTTAATTATACTTTAGAGGACAGTCACAACCTTAAGTGATATTTAGGGTTACCATGTTCTCGTCCAATCGTCTCGTGTTTATCCTCCCTTTTTGTCAGTAAGGCAGTTCTATGTGTTGGTGAGTCATTAATAAGTGGCTGATAAATAGGTTTTGGTCTAGATTATTTTGCAGACGATAGACATAACTTCATCAGTCAAAAGAAATAAACGAAACATAATTCACATTCCCATTTATTACAACTTAAATAAATTGTTCATAGATAAACTATAATAAAATTTTCATTAGTGAGTGTAAAAGGATTTTCTGTATTAATGTAGACATTGCTTCAGCTGGTGTGTTATTTCATACTATTTTATGATTCTTTTGAATATGCAATTCATTTTCCAGTAGTTTTAATATCCTGCCACCAGATGCCAAAATGAAAGACCCATAGGTGCCAAAATCAAAAGTCATTTCATTTCCTGAGTGACTGCACAGGAATGTTGCAGCTACATGAGAGCAGAAGACGTCTCTTTGTCCTTTTTCTTTGCAACTCTCTGAGCTATCCCGTAGGGCACGTGACAAGCCACTGTCCCCATCTCCGCTGCCCCCTCCACGTGAAACATCTGGTCATCGAAGAAGATGTGTGGCCGGATCTTCTCCAGCATTGGGCCCTTTGGTGCCCCAGCGAGAAAGAGAGCCTCGTCGATCTCCAGGCCCCACGAACGCAGAGTTTTCAGGGCTCTGGTACCAGAACTGGCTGCGCTGCGAGCCGTCACCAGGTAGGTCCGGATGGGGCAGTCCATGCGCTGGCCTTTTCCGTAAAACCTTTTCTGTAGCTTTCCTAAAGCCTCCAAGAAGCCCTTGAGTGGTCCCTGCAGAAAGGCAGAAGCATACAGGACAGTAACACTTTACTACACTATACTATACTACACTTTATTATTACCCCATGAAGGTTAATGAAACTGGAAGACTTACAGCTGAGATCTAAAAATTGCATTACCAGAAGAAAATACTAAAACAAAATGATCTGAGTTAACATTTAGACCATTTACAATTTAAAACAAACCCAAGGGTCCCATTCAAACTCTAGTTCCCGCTTAGTTATGGATTATTGTGAGCATACTTTCAGTTTTAGCAACAAAACAGCACTTTGGATAGTCTGGTTAGTTAACAAGCAGGCACTGTGACTGTGTACACCGTGGGCCGTGCTATATGTGCAATTTTATTTTAAGTAAATGTAAGACCAGAGTTTCAGTAATTTTAGCTATCCTTCATTTAAAGTCATTGAATGCACTGCATATCCAAATGCAGTGCAATAGTGCTAATTGTGACTGGGTATACTTTACATGGTCCAGAGGCTTGTTTTCATGTGCCTTCTCATGCTCAAAGAACTTGTCCAGTCCGTGGGCCTTGTAAATGCGCTCAGACTCGTCCGAGAAGAGCACGGCGTCACCGTCGAAGGCGACGCGCAACTGAGTCTCAGAAACTTCCGTCATCTTCTCTGGGGTGAACATGGTGGCCGCTGCGATACCTGGTTCACATAAAGACACAAGCCGTACAGCGTATGGTCATATCACGGTGCGCGCCTTACAGCTCCTTGGCGAGAGGCGGCTTCTCCCTCGGTGTACTCACCCTCCTCCAGAGCCTCACGGACCTTGGCTGAGTCAGCAGACAGGTAGAGGTTAGTGTGGTAGGCCTTCAGGTAGCCTATGGGACTGTTTCCTCCAGTCATACAAAAGCGCTCGATGAACAGCTCTGCAGAGAGAAGCAGTCGAACGTCCACGTTCAGAAAAATCACAATCGATGTCGCAGTTTCTGGGTTAAGGTGTGTACATGTGTCCTCGATGACTTCTGTTTTCGTATTACAATATGTGCACCAGTCATGGTCGCCTTGTCTGTATATTTTATAAATGTAAGTACCAGAAATATTAACAATCTGAGAAAGTTAACAGTTCTACAATTTCCGAATAAATGTCAACCATGAACGAAGAATCAGAGGGGACAGGGTTTATATCCTACTTTATTTTAACTGTGATATTTGCCTGTAGAGGTGCAAATACTGCTGATGACTGATGTATGGTGTTACTGCGCTACACATCAAACACTGAATGCCATTTGTGTGAGGACCCGGAGATTGATTGGAAAGGGAAGAGAAAAGTGAAGATGTTTCGGGCAGGGCAGATTTTTCCATTTGCGTATACCAAAGAACATCAGTGGGTTCAGGGTATGGGGTTGCCATAGTAAATCCCAAATTCCCATCACTCTCTTTGGGAGTGTGTGAAGTTCATGAGAACAAAATCTCTGTCCCCTCTTCAGTCAGAGGGCTCAGTGCGACCCCTCTGAACTGAGTGGGAGTCTGTTGACATGCAGGTCATCTGTCACAGTAAGGTCCTTAGATTACAGCCAGCTCCTTTGCTCTTTTCTTTCTCTCAGTCTTCCTCTTATTTAGTCAACAGAGGATACTGTAATGCCTTGAGCAGACATTGTGTGCACACTTTCCTGCCTGTGTGACCTGGGGAGTCCATGGGTCAAAAGGTCACTCACAGTGTGGGAATGGAGAGGACCAGCTGTGGTGAGCTGCTAGAGGATCTACAGGATGACGACCCTTTGCTAGAATACAGTTCACCGCCAGTCTGTGTTTGTGTGCACACTGATCAGCCACAACATTAAAACCACCAGCCAGTGAAGTGAATGACAAAGATGATCTCATTGATGTAATGTTCCTATGGAAAACCTGGGTCTTAGTAATTATTCGGATGTTTCCATGACACACATAACACCCCTAAGGCAACGGCATTGTGGTGTTCCTTGAATCTTGATGCCAAATGTTCCCCGAACAGGTGTCGTAAACGCACTTGGCAACCCATATTATGCAAAAGACAATGTGATTCATCAGACCAGACCACCTTCTTCAACCACACCACACAAGCATTCACTCTTTCAGCAATGTGAGCTACAGGAGCTAGTCTTGTAGTTGGGTTGGTCGGTTATCTCCTCTTGTGATTCAGTGAACCTTGGGCCCTGTTGCTGGTTCATTGCTTTTCATTCCTTGGGCCACCAGACCGGAAACACCTGGTGGGGATGCTCTGACCCAGTGGTTTAGCCATCAAAACGTGGCACTTTTCAAAATCTTTCACTTTCTCCCACTTTCCCTGCTTGTCTTAGAGGACTAAATATTGACTTGGTGCCATGATACCAATGTAATTAGTGCTTTTTGCTTGACCAGGTGGTCATGATGTTATGGCTGATCTGTATATGCCTGCACTATTTCTAGTGTTCACCTTTTCGGCCACTCAATTTACAACCATACAACTGTGAGGGTGACCCCATTGGGTTGAAACAACACACTCAGCAGGAGAGACTTAAAGCTGCATTACTACTTGATTGACCCTCCAGTGTGATTGCCTGTCAACAATCAGTGGCTAAAGTGACGACTTGGAACAACCTCTCGACAGGTCAGAAAATTAGCCATATCAGCAAAAGTAGGGGGCTGATTCACATTCGCAATATTCGATTTTTTTATTACTTACTGACATGAAAGTCTAGTCAATCCTAGATGTTATTGCAATATGTAAAATGAACAACATGAGTGCCTTATTTTGTGTACCTTATGGCTGTGATTATATATGTCTGATCTTCCAGTGGGTGTTTCAGGAAGATGGATGGTGGATGTGGGATAGACTCAAGATGACGAGGTAAAGAGAAATGCCTAAAAATGACACGGTCCCCATTCACCGTGATGAAGGAACACGACACCAGACATTGTTACTGACTTCAAGACAATAATGAAGTAAAGTGCAACCTACATTTTTTAATAAGCTATGTTGTTCTTTCGTTGCAAAGTGGCCTTTGCCAGCTTCAGATTTGCACTGACTGCTCAGGGCCGACAGGGGTGGCAGTTTTCTTATGTAACTACAGGCAAGAAAGTCATAATGTTTATTTTGAGTATTATGATTGGACCAGAAGTTTTGTGACAGGGCAGTTTTTAGATCATCCAGCGAGGTGTGTTTCTTTTCGTAATGGTCGATTTTGAGATTTTCTTGCAAGGAAATTTTTAACGAGGATTTTATGCAAGATATAAAAAGACAGAAAACTTGCAGTACAAAAAGTAATTGTCTCAGTGTAAGTAATCACGTGTAGAAGTAGACAGGTAAAAACTGTAAATAGGGTTTCCAATGAACGTGCATTGAGTTTTTTTATATGCTCTCAATGGCGAATATATCTAAACAGTCAAAAATCACCAAACTCTCCAGTTTTATTATTATCTAAATTCTGACGGTTTTTACAAAAGGCTTTTCTTATGTGACATAAAAATGTGGCATTGAGAATATTGGTTCTGACTGATCAAGTGACATTAGTAGATATCAAAAATCTGAAACCCTTTGCACTTTCTGTGTCAACGAAATGAAACAAGAAAGTGTCATTTAGATTTCTGTTCTGCAAATACGTGCTTGATCAGACGGATAACACCTCATCTGAAAATTTAAACATTTCAGAAGACTTGCTGGTGTCTGTTAGATAAAATGTTAACCCTGTTCACCCGCAATAACCATGCCGTAACCCTTTCATTTATACGAGAAATTTAATATGAACATATAGTTTTTAGTGCGCAGTAGCTACATTTCTGTGTCACATAGTGTGGCTTTAATTAAAAATGTAAGTGATTGGTAGAGGTATGCCTGAGATAAAAAATAACATTTCACTCGCTATTGTTGTCTTAGTGACTCACGGTGATGATTGATGGTATTGATGAGCCTTAGGCCAACATATGCGTGGTTGTTGGTCATGAGCACCACATCAAATAGCTCCTCGCTCTCCGGGTACAGCTCCCTCAGTTGAGTGTTCACTGCCTCCAGAGCCTGGGAACACGGCCAGACACAGATTAGAGTAGTAAAATAGGATAACACTGCATCACCGCAGTGAGGATGGAAATGAGCTTGTATCGTGCTCATCCGTCGCCTCCAGAGACACGACTCCTCACCTACAACAAGAACCATTCTGTTTGTGTGCGTGTACTGTACATGTTTATTTGTTTGTCCACCTCTTTCACTTCATTGCCTCTGACCTTAACAAAGGAGAAGGCAGGTCCGGGTCTGAAAGGCTCTGTTTCATGCTCCACCTGATACTTGATGTACTCTTCCATGCCTTGCTGCTCGTAGATCTGCTGCTCCGTCTCCATGTTGAAGAGGACTCGGGACGACACGGCGATGGTGATGGCATTCTCTGGATTTGGCTGGTGGGTTACAAACGATCATTGTGAGAATCATTATGTGTTTAGGGACATTGAGCATTACTCTTACTCTCTTAAACACAAGCATAATAATACAGAGAAACCTTTTTTGCTGACATTGGCTGACGGTTCTGAGACGACAGGAATAATTTAATTAAGGCTTTATTCCCCGGGCCTGACCTAGAGCAGTGGCTGAGCTGATGTGACAGGACTGAAGTGACAGTGTGATATGAAATACTTTCCTCTGCAAGAGCTTGATAGTGAAGGCCCACACCCCAGAATAGCTGACACCTGTTAACTCTTTGGAGACTGAGACTGTATGATCTCTCTCTTTGAGTACATTTTTACCGATGATCACAATTAAATTTGAGCAACTTTCAAACAGTTACGATCACGCTGACCTCGAAAGATTTTACTTTAAAGACAAAATAAATCTGTAATAACTCTGAGACATTTTAAACTGCTTTAAACAGTCAATTCATGACACATCTGCACCAAACTTACAACTGAGGCAACTCCATGCGCCCTACTAGCGCATGAAGTTGTGTTTGTTGTATCAGTCTTCGTATTTCGATCCATCCTCTCCAGGAAAGAAATCCAAATGAGGTTACTGATAGCCTTTTGGGAGAATTGTCCACCTGATCTGAAACCGGACCCCTCTGCTCAGTTTCCAGCCGACACAATGAAGCCGTGCTACGCTTCCCTGCTTGCTTCAGCCGACTGATTTATCTAAGAAACGATGCAGCGCTCACTTGCAGACCTGATATAACCCTCCATCTGTTTTTACTCTTGGTAGATTATGATAAAGTTGAGAGGTCAGTGTTCTGTTGCCGTCATTAATCCTGACATCAATCTTGTGAAGTAGTAGGCTCGAACAAGGACTGTGTCTTTGCTGGCAAGCAAGAATATTAGAGTTTAGCACTAACGAGATTAAATTTGACTTAGTAATTCACATGTGCTCTTAGCTGTCAATAATCCTGATGCTTTATAGAGACATGGAAACTGTAAATATAAAAGGATGCTGCATGAAGAAGGCCGTAGAGATACTTACTGGTTTGGGTTTCCTGCTCGGGGTGGATGGCCTCAAAGCTGTCCTTGCATCTTCCCAGGGGGCTTGACTGCTTTTGCTGCCGCCATCCTTGGTCAAATCCTGTCCAGTGATGGTCAGAGTTTGACCGTTGTTTAAACTCATCTTACCTCTGCGGTTCACAATTCTCTCCCAGGAGCACACTGAGCCCCAGTGTGTCCGACCGATGGCTCACTTTTCTTGTCTCGCTCTTGCCCTCTCTCTTTGGCAGGAGTTCTCAACAAAGTCCTTACTCACTCTTCAACATTCGCAGTTTGAATGCAGCCCTGGCGCATCCAAGATTGATCTGACTGCAGCTGCAGAGGCACTCAGCAAAATGCTCACACAAAAAAAAAACAAATGCAGAACAGGAGTGAAATGCTGTAGAGTAGAAGAAGGATGAAGAGAGAGAGAGGGGAAAAGGTTCACTTCAAGCCCTTTTCTTCAGCATGATGCGTATTATATTCCTCGTTCAGGTTCTCTGTGCTTGTCTTCCACTGTCACACACTCTGCTGTCTTCAAGCCATTTTGCATCCTCCCCCCTTTTTAACCCTTTCGGTGTCTGATTCCCTGGAGCAGACGCAGAGCGTGTGATTTAATGTGTGTGACAACTGCTGTACCTTATTGGACTGTCCAAGTCACGATGCTTGAAATACGTCCATGCTTCATTCTCCTGGTAGACAGGAAGAGATTCTTATCTTAGAACATAGAGGGGAAGCTATTTTTCCATGCATTAATAGATCACTTTGAGATATTTATAATTATTTATGCATTAAATATTGTTGCAAATGTGCATTATTTCCTATGCGTCCTCCCCTCTCTGTCATTTCATATTCATGCTCAGCAGCATGGGAAATGGAGTCCACCGCGGGTCATTTACTGCCCCTCCTGCATCTCCTGATAATTTCTTCATGCCTTCTGCCCATGTACACCGCTGCAGGATGAATCCACGGATTGAATTACGGAGCAGCAGTCCCAGTTGCCAGGCAACGACCAGGGAGTCAGACCGTCTGGGAGTCCCGCATCTAGATCTGATTGGCTGTGAGGACTGAATATACTGTATAGCCCACCAAATATGGCATCAGTCGTAGAAAATGGCAGGTGATGCAGGGACCAAAGATGAAAGTGCATGATTTGCTTTGAAGAACACAAGTGCATTATTAATAGTATTAGCTAAGCTTTTATCACTGCAAACAGGCAGTGTAGCCACAACAGATGGGGAGATGATACTGAGCAGACATTTAAGCACTGATTCTAAAAAAAGTTAACTATACAGGACACAACTGCATCTTTCATTATATGCATATTAGCAATAGTTGACATGAAACAAGACTGGATTAGTTTAAGTTCTTTTACACCATCAGAAATAGAAATAATTTTACTTTAAATAGTTTTCATTGTAAATTCATTTTTGCCAGACAAATTGTATTAAATCATAAAACATCAGGGTCAGTTACACTTACCTCACCAATACTTGGCCTGCGCACATGACACCGACAGTCTGAAATGCAATTTGTGATATTACAGACAGGGTAATGTTTGTGTGGCTTTGACCACACACTCCTCTCCAGGCTCTCCAGAGACCAGACACAAAAAGCTTTTATCAATCGACTGAGGACAGCTGAAGGATGATGTGTCTTTTATTACCTGGAACTGCAGGCACTCTGTAATCTATCTGTCTTGTGCAAATTTACGTGAGAGTTGAACATACTGTATACTGTAAAACATCGTATTCATTAGAAGTGAGAAGATGAAAAGATGTAAAGAAGTTCACTTAATTCAATGCCAGTAGTTTTGTCTTTTCAAAAAAATCCACAAGATAGATTTTAAATAATTATTAAATTTGGTGAGACCGTGAGGAAGGTCCTTTTCATCACTTGGACTGATCACCAAAATATCACATGGATGATGGGTTTTAGCAATTTAACATTATAAAATGAAATAAATAACTCACAGACACAGAAAGCTGAAGAACTGAATGTATTTTATTGTGTGTTGCTCTTGGTGGGGCCTCTCAGCTGCCACTGATGAGTTGCCACATTGGTTAAAAAGATTGTGGAGTGTTTAAGTGGTGCAATCCGTCTGTATGGTTTGAAATCTCATCTAATGTTTCTTACCTATGCAGTCTCCTCAGGTGTTCAACCTAAAAGAGCCATCAGGCGGCCTGAACACCTTCTTAAAGGTTCCAGGACAGAGACCATTACAATAATTGGATGGGGGATAGCAAACGTTGGTAGACTGTAAATAATTGCTATGAGTGAATGTTGGCTATATAAGGCTTTGCAAATGAGGCTGGTAAAAGTAGTGGTATTTTGAGTAGATGTGTATTTATATTATTTAGCAGGATATTGTATGGTGGATGTGGGGAGGGAGTCCACCTGTTCAGTAGCAGGGCTTTAGCTTTAAGGGGGTGAGTGACTGGTGAGGGAGTCAGCGACCCAGACCTCAGGCCACCAAAGTGCAGTAGTGGTGTTCTTTTTTTTTTTTTTTTTTGTATCTTTAAAGGCAGCTCCCTGAAATTGAGTTGTTTTCTCCCCCTCACAAAGTTCCACTTCAGCAGCACATTTATGACCACACTTTCTATTATTCCTATCTTTTTTTACATAGTGGTTTGTTATCTTCATATCTTCATTCCCAACCTAAATTATATAGCTTTAATTTACTTTTCAGATTTATGAAGAGATAAGCATGTTTGTTTCCTAATATGTATAATATATATTTACTTGTCTCTGTTTCTTGTACATTTGTTCATATGCAAATTCTGTACATTTTTGCTTATTTCGTTTTATTTGATCTTTTTACTTGTGGTTTTCAAGAGTGTTTTTATAAGCAAGTGAGCTACTGTGAGCAAGCAATTTCCCTTGTGAATGTATAAAGTCTTAGTCTAAAAACATCTGTAAAATGACCTTATTTAATTATACCATACTTCCCTGCAGGGGAACTTTTATTTTTAAGTTGAACCAGCTTAAAATCATTAACAGTGTGGACTGCTAAGCTGCTCCATTGTTTGCTGAACAAAGCAACATGATTCATTTCTTGCATTTGATGCTTACGGCCACTAGAGTGTGGTGGAGGCTTAGCAAGCCTCTCTGCCTTCAGCTGTGTTCTGCATACATCACCAGTATCATTCATTGCTTGGGGCGTTGAAGACAAAGAGGATGTGAAAGAAAAGCTCAGGGAGGAAGTTGCTTTAAAAACCTTTGTATTTTAGCACATCAGTGTCTTTTAAAACTTAACCGTGGGAAATGTAGCTAAAAAATCCTCCTGTTCGTGTGATTTCTCAGTGTCTAAGATATTTAATAAGTATTATTTTGAAGCAAGTACTATATGTGTGGTGGTATAACCCTCATATTTACAACGCTTCACAAAAGACATGTTGATAACATGATAGTAAAAATGATCACCTGACTAAAAAAGAGCATCTGGAGCAGCAGAAAGTTTCAGATTGCCACAATAATTAGAATATTTTTCTTTTGTTAGTGTTTGTAGGCAGGCCAAGACTTCACACTCTGCTATAGCCATGGAACATTTAGCATCGAAGAAGCAAAGTCCTTAGCCTGGACTTGTGTCCGCCTTTGTGTTCAAGTCTGAAGCTCTGAGGGGGTTAACAGGACATGGAGACAGTTGGGCCGCACCCACTGAGCTGATTTGAATAACGCCGGCATTTGGCGCGAGGCTCAGAGGAGCCAGCCTTTCTTCATACCGGCTGTGACACCAGTCCCCTCCCCTCCCCTCCCTGTGCACCCTGGAGTGGCGGGAAATGCTACAGAGAGAAAGAGACACAGGAAGAGAGAGAAACGTGGAGACAGGGGCTGTGCAGGCTGGACTCGATGAGCTTTTGCACACCTTAGTGTACCTTCAGTTGCTCTGGAAACGTGTCAGATACAAAATGTACCTTGCAAGAGGGACAGAGGGAAAGAAAGCTGAAAGAAAAAGGCAGCCCCCTCCCTGTTTTGGCGCGAGACAGCTAGAGAGATAATGCTCTCTCAGTGGTAGACTGTGGGTGGAGACAAAAGAAGGCATGAGTGGAGCGGGCCAGAACAAAGAGGGTAACAGCCTGGACCACCCCCCCTACCCCTTATCAAGCCCCACCCCCAACACACAGCCTGAAGGCTTTAAGCAAGGCAGATGACTATTATAACCTTAATCAGTCCTTCAAAGCAACCACTCAGGCATGTTCGCCACCACCAGATTCTTTGTTCTTACTGGGGTTCTTTTTGGTTTTGGCTTGCTCATTTTCCATTCATAAAAGCTACGCACATGCATCTGCCGTTCACACACACACATAAAGGCCTTCCTTCCTTTTCTTGCTAAGATAAGGACTGGTGACCTTCTCCCAACAAGGCAACAAACCCATATACAGGTCATTTGGTGAGGCAGAATCATCAATCCTTAACAGACCCCGACACTGCACACACGTGACATAATTGGATTTGTTATTATTAGCTTTCCAAAATGCAGCGGACCACAGAAGCTACACATTCATACATATGTGACATAAGTAAGTGGGCGGCACATGACTGAGCACTTACTATCTTTTTGTCTGGCAAAATTCAGCCGTCACGGAGCAAAAGAGAAAGAAAAAAGAAAAAAAGAGCAGAGCAGCAGTTCCTCTCACTTCCTGCCTCCAATGGGTTCAACACAACAACAGGAAGTCTGTGCTGCTTGTGTGTTTCCTATAGGTCTTACTACACTGTGTTTCACTCATACAAGCCTATAGAGGGGAACAGAAAAACAGGGCAGTGATTATTACATGAGCTCCGCTGTGGTGGTCAGTTAGACCCTGACGACAACAGCAGTGACATTCAGATACGGGGCCGACAAGAAGGAATTGTAACCATGTGAGACAAACAAAGGCAGCTATACATTCTCCATCAGATAGCTGGCAATCTGATAGCACACACTAAGTGGGTGAGTGGGTGTGTATGTATCTGTATTTAAACATTTAAATGTA
>JASGAT010388319.1:0-13061 GCA_030220025.1 Chelon auratus | reverse complement strand
AAAAAAAAAAAAAGAAAAAACAACTGGACTTGTGTTTCCTTGAAAACATTTCACCACTCATCCAAAAGTACTGAAGAAAGCACTTAAATAAATGATAAAATGTCCTCAAGGAAACGCAACAAGTCAATTTGCCTTTAAATTTTGTATTTTTTAATTCATTTTTGGATAATGAATCTTAACCATAGCTAAACAAATAAATAAAAACAATAGGGGTTAAAGGTGGTAGTTAGTAAGAGTGTATAAATATCAACATTGACATATTTTATGAGGTTTAAAACAATGGTCCTAGATTCGTGGTCAATTTGTAAGGCTTTAATGCTGATATTAAAGGATGGTTGATCTTAATTGCTACAGTGTATTTGTGATGTGTTCACATGTTACTGAAGGTACAGCGCTATGTATCATCAATAAAACTTATGACAACCAGTGAAACTGTTTTAACTGTGGATGCTACAATAGGACTATGAAGGTAAATCATCTGACTATCAATTTCTGTTTTTGATTTTCTTCTTCGGCTCTTTATTTGTGCTGTATTTGTTCCAACTTAGAGTGAGAATAGCTATACTGAATAATCCATAAACTCCCCACAGTGAAAGAATAAAAGCTTTATAGAATTAGTATTTTAATTGTTTAGTTTTCCAGTGACTATATAGTTACAAAAAGCCAGAAGAACTAACCCTCTGGCCAGACCTTGTAATCCAGACTGCTACAGTGCACCTACAAAATTGTAATCGTATCACAAAACTATGCATACTACCTTCCAGACTGCTGCCCAAGTGCCCAAGCACTTAAGAGGAAAGAAGGACAGGGGGAAGGGTAGGCGTGATCAGTGGATATGCTGTGAGAATGCTAAACTGGTCTGTCGGGTACCTGATGAGGCTGGATCCGCTGGACGTTGCAGGTGAAGTCAAAGTAGAGGTGGAACTTGTCAATATCCTTGTTTTTGTTTTGCTCAGGTCCTGGTCTTTTGTGGCCTTGCAATGACTTATTTTCTTCTTTTTCCTTTAGTGCTGACTTAGAAACAGAGGACTGGATGGTCACAAAGCTGTTCTCACATCTGACAAGGAAAAAGAAAGACACGGAAAAATATTTATTTTGGAAAAATTAAACACACAGTGCTATTAAATTATGTAGACAGAGATCATCACAGAGAAAACAATCACAAAAAATGTGCATGTGATGTACACTCACAATGTCTTCAAGTAGGTGAGTGTGTCGGGGTCTTTTGATATTATATCAGCCAAGATATGCTCCACACCTGTAGCTACTTCTTCCACCGATGACAGACCTGTCACACACAAACACACAACCACACTGTATATTAAAAAAAATACTATTGTGGGTTTTCAGTGAGATTTATACATTTGTAAGAGCAAACACTAGAAATATATGTTTATGTGTCAATCTGTACATCACCTCTGGACTAAAATAATACCTTTGTGAGTCTGACTCAAGGAAAGTCCAACACATCTAAGAAGTTCTTGTCCAAGCATCATGTTAACCTTCACTGATGTTAGATTATGTCTCACATGATTATCTCTTACCTTCAGCACCATCTTTTACCCATGCCTTTAAATCCAGAGTGTGTGGTGATTCTATCAGTGCAGAGGCAGCCACCTCAAGGCCAAGTGCTTTGGCCCTGCGAGCTTTTGACAGCTTGCTGCCTTTCTTATAGGGAGAATACTGCAGATAAAAACACAAGCGCTTGACTGAGATGGCAGGTAATGTGAGACCCTTCCAGGTGTGGATGAATAATATTACCCAAACCCAAGAATGAGAACTGTAAATCACAGTTAAATGATTGATATTAATTTAGCATAAAAAAAATGTGATTCTGACCACATGATCCAGTTCATCCGCTGATTGACAGCTCCTCAAGTTTTGTTCCAGCTCAGCCGTCAAAACCCCATCCTTCTTCAGGGTCTGAATTACAGACTGGGTCTTCTTGGCCAGACAGCTGAAGCAAAAATAGATACATACACAAATCTAAACAAAAAAGATTTTGAACTGTGTAACATTCGCAAGTGATACGGTTTAATCCCTCAAAGCTTGGTCACTAGCACCATCTAGTGGCCAAAGTCAAATATGCACTCTGGAAATAAACCCAGTTCTGCTGAGCTCATATTCATAATCATTTCAAGAATGTAGCTGTATTTACTGTATCTCTGTATTTAAATGTACCTGTCTGTGTATTTACTGAGTGTCAATGAGAACATGAGCATGTGATAAAGGGTTACATTTGCCTACCATAATTCCTCATACACCATCTGGACGTCTCGGACAGCATCGGCATCCATGTGGTTAATCATTTCTTTGCGGTAGCGCACCATAAACGGCACTGTGTTCTCCTCACGAAGCAGAACAATGATATTTACACACACCCATCGCTCCACACAGGTCATCTTGGACAGTAGCTAGGGAGAATGACACACGGTTATTAAAACTCTGCACCTATACACACAGTGTATAGTTAGGAAAGTTAGGGAGTAAACGACATATAAATTATTAACTTGGCAACAGAGCCTCCAGCACCTCTATCAAGTCCCAGTTCATGCCGAGTTCATTTCTCAGAGACTGTGCCTCTGATGCAGGTAAAGCAGTTGGTTGTCCCAGGCAGGTACCACTGGTCTTCTGTTTCTTTAGACAAGGCTCATCAAAAGTGAAATCCTCTTCTTCCACTTCCTCTTTCTTTGCTTTCAGAGCAAATAGCGATGACCCCTCACCTGCCCATGTGTTAGCCTGCTGGGCTTCGGACACAATAAATGACACTCTCTACAAAGAAGAAAACCAAGAGAAGGAGTTAAGATCAAAAGTGAAAATAAGAAAGACTAGTGATCAGATATGTGCTTTATAAGAACATAACATCAGTTATACACAAAATAGAACTTTGCTACTCCTCAATTTTGGTGTGCACAATGCAAGAACATTCAGATACTTACATCTTAAACTAGTTCTGTAAAATATGTTAACAAATGTGTTTAACTCTAGGCTAGTTTTTAACTACATGTCTTGTCTTCACCGTGGGATGGAGGGGAACGTAATTTCGATTGCTTTGTATGTCTGGAACATGTGAAGAATCGACAATAAAGCTGACTTTGACTTTAAGATACCACTTCTTTCAGGTACACCTGTTTGTGTATAGCATATAATCTTACTTAAATGGCAATCATCCCTACCTCTTCCTTCGTTCTGATACTTGTACCAATCTCTTCTACCCTCTCTTCCTCTAGACAACCGTGTGGTGCTTCTCCACCACTGTCATCCTTTGCTTTCTCCGCGGTTTCAGTCAATCCAGATAACTCAGAATCCTTCAGATTTCTGGATACCGGTGTTTTTCGTCCTGCTGCAGGCTTGCGTGGTGCTCTTGGCTTAGGTTCTTTAGGCACTTTAGGGGCTTTGGGGGGTTTGGGGGCTTTAGGCACTTTGGGGGCTTTGGGCTCTTTTGGTTTTGCCGGTTTCTTGGCAGCTGCTTTCCTCTCCCCCGTTGTGGCAGCTCTGGTTGTCTTGGTGGGAGCTTTTGGCTCTGGTGGCTTCCATTCCTCACCATCCTCATCACTACTCTGTGTCTGGCAAAACGACCTTATGGTGGAAAAGGGACTGTACATTATAACACTATCACCATGTGTATACGCTTACAACGTTGGTATACTGGCAGTCTGGGGATGTGCTACTTACATGTCGGAGTCCATATCTTTGTACACTACAGTCTTGGCAGTTGTTGTTCTGGGTCTCCGCGTCATCTGTTAGAAAATGTATTTAGTTAGCTAGCGTCATTATCACATGATTAAACCAACATTACCCGTCTTAATAAAACTGTGGAAAGAGTAACATTTATCAAAGTAATTGAACGTGGCTATGTCGGTTAAACGACGCGCAAGAAAACACTGATATGTGCTTACTTTAGCATAAATACTGCTAGGGTTACCTAGCAAACATTTGCAGGTTCACGTGAATGCAGGTTCAGAAACTGCAGCGCTGCTAGCTAGCGGTTTTCAAATTTGGCGCTTTATAATGACGCCAGTCAAGTTAGCCGGCTAATGACACTACAGCATGGTATATTAATTACCCCACACGATTTAAAACGTGTCTATGTAGTCATACCTTTATACCGCTGGAAATGCTTTAATAGTTAGTGCTTATCCCGTTAGTGAAGCCTGAACGTCTTCTTCCTGCAACAGAATAGTTCAACCAATTACAGCAAACACTCTTCTTCCTCGTTTTTATTAGCGCGTCGAAAAGTGCATGCTGCCACCTGCTGTATCGGTTGATACATAGCAACTGAATAGATAGATAGATAGATAGATAGATAGATAGATAGATAGATAGATAGATAGATAGATAGATAGATAGATAGATAGATAGATAGATAGATAGATAGATAGATAGATAGATAGATAGATAGATAGATAGATAGATAGATAGATAGATAGATAGATAGATGAAGGTATGAAAGATATTTAAGTTGTAGCTGTAGACACAGGTACTTATACGTCCAAACCACCTCTCGTTGTCCGAAGTTGTTCACTAGACTCTTGTACTCCTGCTCCTGTCCATCCCTGATACACCCCACAATTGCAGTGTCATCTGAGAACTTCTGCAGGTGACATGACTCTGTGTTGTACGACTTGAAGGACTTGAGGACAGGCGAGAGTACATTCCCCTATGGTGCTCCAGTGCTGCTGACAGTAGTCCCCAGTTCCCCCAGTCCCCAGTCCCGTAGTTCCCCACCCTGACATACTGAGATAGTCTGGTATCCAGGAAGTGAGGTGTAAGTCCACTCTCATCTCCGTTAGCTTATCTCTAAGCAGCAAGGGCTGGATGGTGTTGAATGCGCTGGAGAAGTCAAACAACACGATCCACACAGCAGGATTCCCCCTGTCCAAGTGTGAGAGAGTCCAACAGACTGTATAATGACAAAATGAAGACACCAGAGTTTCATCTTGTTGAGCAGTATGTTATGATATTGTGATATGTGTGGCATGTTTGTAAGTGTTACACTATTCACAACAATCCATTGCTTGGTCTTCTTCTTCTTTTCCACAGCTCTCCACACAGCTCTTTCACGCCAACATCTATGTCAGGTTGCTGTTTGTGGATTTCCCCCACACACTGGGTCAGAAACTGAGCAACGCAGGCTTAGGCAGTAACACTATACTGCTGAATTCTGGACTTCTTAAGCAATAGACCCCGGAACATCAGGATGGGGGACATAGAGGGCTATAGAGAACATCCTGACCTACCGACCTACAGCTGCACATTGGAGAACAGGAAGGACCTGCAGCAAGTGGTGAGTGCGGCATCAAAACCAGAACTAATAGACTAACAAACAGCTTCTACCGTCAAGCTGTCAAATCCCTCTCACTTTCAACCTCTCCTTCACTGTTGTGCAATAATCCCATTACTTATCCCCCAGTCCACCTACTCTCAGAAGGTACTGTGAGGTTTTATTGCATATATTGCATTTTATTGTGTATAGCTGCTACAGTTTTTTATCTTTATGGTGCTATAGTTTCTATATTTATTGCTTCCGAACTAATGAGCTGCTAAACTGTATTTTGTTGTTTTTCACCGGACAATGAAAATAAAACTTCTTGTTTTTCTTCTTCTTTAGAAGCTGGTTATCTTACTAGCATCCACTGGAATGGATTGTCCCCTGCGGTCCCAACTGCACTCACTTCCTTTATTCATTTCAGTTTGTCTCCATTTGTTAAAAATGTTTTTTGTTATTCAAAATTGACTGTTTTCATTATAACTGGCATAATAGCAGGGTATATTAATCAGATGCCATAAATCTGTCAATAAAACTGTCTAAATATCATATTATCAATTTCACAACACTTCCATATTAAATTCATTATAATGACACAAACTTACCATTACATCTTTCTCAGCTGTCTGTGACACATAAGAACTACACACAGTCAGTGATTTGGAAAAGGATAAATAAACACGGGCTAATACTACAGGCAAAGAGAGTTCAGCACATTCATAATCAATTGTTAAACCTAGAAATTTTAAACCCTATTCATAATGAACCTTCTTCTACTTCTTCTTTTTTAGAAGCTGGTTATCTTACTACCACCCACTGGACTGGATTGTGCCCTGTGATCTCAACTGCACTCACTTCCTTTACTCAGTTCAATTTGTCTGCATTTGTTAAAAATGTTTTTTTGTTCTTCGTAATTCAGAATTGATTGTTTTCATTACAATTGGCATAATAGCAGGGTATATTAATCAGATCCCATAAATGTGTCTGGGTCAAATGTGAAATAAATATACATATAAAGGGAAAAAAATGACATGATCTCTGCAGATTCCTAAAACAGAACATGTCAATATTTTTTGGAAATGTGTATAAAAAATATAGACATCTATTGTATCCTTAATACTGTATTATCCCTTTCACAACACCTCTATATTAAATTCATTATGATGACACAGACTTACCATTACAACTTTCTAGGCTGTCTGTGACACATAAGAACTACACACAGTCAGTGATTTGGAAAAGGATAAATAAACACGGGCTAATACTACAAGCAAAGAGATTTCAGCACGTTCATGATCAGTTGCTAAACCTAGAAATTTTAAATCCTATTCATTACCGTCTCTTTAGGCAAATAATAACAACATGAACACAAGAACACCAATAAAATAGCAATGTCATATATACACTTATTTTAGTATTTTGACAAATTTAATCTGTCTTTAATTCAGTCTCATTTTATTTTGCGTTTTACTAAAAACATTTAAATACAGATATCTTAAACTATTTGAATGGCTGAATATTGCTATACTCTCTTCCCCTGGTAACACATGACGAGTACACAAGCAACCAATCAGAAATTCAGCTTGGTAAAAAAATACACACAAGCACACCTTTTAGTTGTCCGCTCTGTGCTGTCTTCGTGGGATTTCCCTGCTGATTGGTTTCAGTTCCTTCTGTCTCACATCAGCCTTAAAGACAAAATTGCAGAGAATTCGGTCATTACTATTGAGAAAGAGGTCGCAGCCTGACTTGAAAGAAGGTACAGTGACTGTTTCAGTGCTGAGTCATTACTACTTCTTTTTTAATATTCCCTCTATTTAAAACAATGCTGTGATTGTGTTATGTGTGTGTTTTCAGGTTTGTGTATTTGTGAAGATGTCGGACCCAGACACCCCAAACCAGCCTCTCCTCAACCACCATACATCCGTCAATGTGGAAGCACAGCCACAGGGGTAAGGATTGTGTGTGTACTTATTTTTGTGTCTTATTGGGACACAAGCTATAAAAGTGGGGTCAGAGCTAAAATGCTGCTCCCCAACAAAGTTGGAAAGAAAAATTACTTTTATTGTCTTTTCAGACATGTGTGGTGACTATTGATAAAATTCCCCAAATAAAATGGAAGGGGCAGTTCCAGTTTGTCGTGTTGTGTGTGTGTGTATATATGCTTGTGTTATTCATATTGTGGGGACATAAATCTGTTTACACAGTCACACTGTGGGGACTTTCCTTATATGTAGTGTCAAAAATCAAGTTCTCCTAGTCTAACTTGTTATATCTTATAATTAATAACTAATTCATAATTAATTTTAGATAACACAGGGAAGACAAGCAGTCGTTATAAGGAAATTAATTTAAGTCACTTATACGAACACAGCTGTATGTCAGAGAGAGAATGTGAGTTTATTGTGATATTTTTTTGTCAGAATAAGATAATAAAAAGTTAATATGTCCCCCTGAAATTGGACTGAACTAAAATTAGATTTTGACTATTCATATTTTAAATAGTTGTATCGCAGGTAAGCATTTTATAAATCAGAGCAGCACATTTTAAATATTTTTTATTTTTTGACTATTTTATCACACTGAACAAGTAGGCCTAATACAAATTTTCACATCAGTTAGGACTTCAAAAATAATATAAATAAAAATAAAAATAAAAAACATTACCACACAAAGATAATATGAACTAAGCTTTGGGGGTCTGATAATTGTTTTTCATTTTCAAAAAAAAAAAAAAAGGAAAAAGGAAAGCAATGGCTTTGTGAAACAGAAACTAGATACTTCATTATTTGCGAAAAAAACATCTTTATTGTAATTCTACTGAAAGTCTGTAGATGTCACAGAAATGTTTTTAAGGAGTTTAGTAGTTCAGAGATTAAAATGAATTAAAATGAGGTGTCATAAGTTAAATTAAAGGGAATGTCCAAAGTCGTCCTTGGTGAAAAGGTAAAAATTTCCTAAACTTCGTCTGCTTAGCAACATCTGATTCAATCCTCATTTGGCTGTGACGTTTAAGGTACCTTGGTCGTAGTTTCAGTGTATTTAAATTTCCCTTATTCTGAGCCAACCTTCACCTTTATAATTAGTTCCTCAAACTTTTACTTCCTCCGCTCAGACACATTTCAACAATCTACTCTACTATTTATCCTTTTGTTATGGCAAATGATTTAAGTCCCATGACCACCTGCAGCAGGTATCAGCTAGCATCGTTTTAATCAGACAACCATTACTCAAGAAATGTGTCTTTTTTCTCTCTTTGTTTCCCAGTGGCCGCTCCTCCTCCCGGGCCTATAAGGTAACCGGACTGGTCCTTTTGGCCTCTGTACTGATTGTGGGCCAGGCCTTGACTGCCTACTTCGTCCTCAGCCAGAGGAGTGACATCAAAGCTCTGGAGAAGCAAAACAACCAACTGAAGACGGACATGACGAAGGGGCAATCTGGTGAGGATGCCAAGTCCAGTTCAGGTTAGGAGAAACATACTATAAACTGCTGGTATTTAAATCTTATGCTGTAAACAAAAGAAGAAAGACCATCTACTGAGCAACTAAACAATCAAGTGAAATGCAAAAACAGAAGAGAAATTGTCCACAGAATTTACTGTAACCTGTAATATTACCAAGATTTATGACAAATAGAGACAATATGGCGCTTTTGAATCTGAATCTGAGGGATAGATTAAAGGAAAAAAAAGTATTCTCATGTGTCTTCTAACGATGGAGAGTGACAGGTCAGGACGTGTCAAGTGAAGTGGAATTAGCTTCCATTCATCTCTCTTGGACTTCTGCTGGTCTCTCATTTTTCATACGTTTTATAACCTCTCTTACACATGCTGTTTCTCTCTCTGTCTGCAGTTTCTGTGCACATTCCCATGAACGTCATGCCCGAGCTGATGGATAACACTATGGATGTGGTAAGACACTGGACTTTTTGCTGATGCTGATATCAGTATTTGAGTTTCAAATGTTTCAAGAAGAGAGATTAGGAATGTACATTTTTGTTGGGTTTTTTTTTTTTTTTCATTTTATTTACAAAATCACATTAGCAACGAGGTTTAAAAGTCCCCTGACTTTATGTTGTAACACAAGACTTTAAAAGGATAGAGATGCAGGTAATTCTAATGATAAGATCAACAATAGATCCAGCCATATTCTTGTAAATGACATTGTCTTTATTGTTTTCTCACTTCTGTGTTGTTTAACTGATTGTATTGTAGGAGGCATCTACTGGAGAGCCCAAACCGGGTATGTTCTGTGTATATTTACTGTGTTTGTACATGTACTGAATATGTACAATGTATGCAATGATTAATCCCTTTTATTTACAAAAACATTATTTACAAAAACAGTTTGTGATTACAATGACACATTCCCTGTTTCTGCCCTTGTATGTTCTTTCAAAGTTATTATTCACAGCTTTTTTTCTGAAAAAAAAGTCTTTCTGAAAAAAAGTTGTGAATAATGGCTTGGGTAAAACTTGAGTCAGACCCATCTCCTCCTCATTTCTTCCAGACACTCCCCTCACCAACTGCCAGCTGGAGGCCACCGGTAGCAAGAAGACGCAGCTGCCAGGTTTTCACCCGACCTGCGACAGCAATGGTCTCTATCAGACCCAGCAGTGCATGGCGCAGTACTGCTGGTGTGTGAACCCAGTCACTGGGATTGAGATCCCTGGAACCCTACGCCAAGGACGAGCCGGCTGCGTCAATGCTGCCATGCCTGGTGAGACAAGATAACTGCTTATGAAGTCCGACTGAGAGTAGAATGGGGGAATCATTGCACTGCTAAAAAACAGTTTCTGTTTTTCTTGTTTTTAGTTAATGTGGTTTAAATAAAAACCCTATAGTTCAAGTCAAGATTTATTTGAACAATCAGCCCATTGTTCCATGGTACTGATTGGCTGTTCAACTTAGTGAGTCAGTGCTGAACAAAATGACAAAACGATTCAAATTCACAAATATTTTTTATAACAACGCGATCATCTAGAATAAATAAACTGTTTTGATGCAGGATGCATCAGGAGCTAACTCCGGGGTGCCCCAGATTGCATTTCATCATTTGCATCATTAAGTACACTCTGCAGTCTGTGCTTCAGAGTTGAACTTGTTAAGTCTTAACTACTTTTTATTGGAAAAACTCCCCATATGAGCCGTTTGTTAAGGTCTTTGCGGTGTGTTCAATTGCAGCTTTTTGTTCCAGACACACATGACATAAGTTGATTTCGCAATCCGCCTTTGCTATTTGATAGGTCTTTGATGACTGGATTTACATACTGATTATAAAATGAAAAGCATTTCTATTATTATAATAATAACTAGTTAGACAACAAATGTGAGCTACATTGTCATTGACATTCAAACGTCTGTCTTTGCAGGCAGACTGAACCTGATGGCTCTGGCCACTCCTGAGCCCTGAAGTTGCAGTGATTCTTAGTAAAGGTATCTTATCATGTTTCTCAGCCTCAACATGTATGCAGTCATGTGTAATTGTGCACTGCAGTGTTGTGTGTAAGATGTTTTTCAATGTGTTTTCTGTTTTGTAGGTAATGGAAGCTTATTGAATCACCTGAAACCAACATCGCTTCAGCTCTATACTTGCAGTACTTAATAAAGAAGAGGGGTTTCATATATTGCTGATAAATTACCAAATGATAATCATTCATCCGCTTGCTATCATCTTACAAGTCTACTTCATCTTCAGCTAATATATTTACATCAGAGCCTTTTGAATTTGACTTCAGTTTTTAAATATGATTAATTAATTACATATTTTAATCTATTTCTGACATAAATGTTGTGTTAATCAGAATGTATCCCCTGTTAATTTGAGAAACAATTGCTTTAACTTGTGAAAGTTTGTAAAAAATAGAGTGGAAACATCAATTATTCAACAGAATCTGATTTTAAATGACTAAGTAACTTTACGAGTAGACGAAAAACAAGACTTTCCACTCCTTGACTCAAATTTGAAATGTCAAACATTTGGCTCAGGTTTTAAAAAATAAAATTGTTATTAAAAGTACTGTGACACACAGGGACACAATTGGAATAAACGCTTGAGACAATTACAAACTGAATATTCCCAATTTATTTGAACAACCCAAATAAACCTGTTAAAAGACAGTTTCCATGGTTTTCTTTATGTTGATTATTTCTGTAATGATGATGATGATGATGATTGCATGAGAAAAAAAAAATACAGGAAGTCAAATAAATCACCATTAAGTGTCTTAATTCACAGGGAGGTTACAACAAAAACACATTCAAAGCATAATAACTGACAGGAAACAAAGGACCTAAGGACATGCAATATGAAGGCAGCAACACAATATTTAGGCACAAGTTGTGTCTGGGTTCCAGTTCCCAAACATACAGTACACATATTAAACTTACAACTCAGATGTTTCGGCTTCATGGCTTGTTTTGTCTAATACAGCAAACTTTACACACAGACATATAGAGTATCAATAGGGCAAGTAAACCATCTTTGGGCAGTTTTGCAGTTCTTATTTAAGAATGTGTTTATACTGTTGCTATATAAGTTGCAGCAACAAGGCTTTAATCGCTGTGTGGGTGGAGCGTTTCCATGTTTATGTTTGTGTGTTTGAATCAGAAACTTAACTGAAATACAGAACAATAATTATTCATTCTTGGACTGAGAAGTGAATGAAATATCCAGCCAGCAAAATGAGAATTCAAACAAGAATTCGCGTTTTGTTTGTTTCCCAAGTGTACTACTGTAGTTTCTCTAGTGTCATGAGGCAGAAAAAACTCACTAACACAAAGTGCAGAAGCCACATTTTAAATAACAACAACAACATGTTATTTTCTTAGATGGATTTTGACAAACCCTCAAGAAAAAAAGTAACAGCTTTAGATCCCAATAATCGATATAAGTGCAAAAGATCAGCTAATTTCCAGCATATGAAATGGGCCACCAGATCTCATCAGGCAAAGGCTATTGCACTCATGGCATAAAGCGATAATATCAAGTCCAGACCGCAGTAGGCACTCTTAATGTAAAGTATATTTTACATAAAATACTCATTACTTCCCTATTTTGCTAAAAGTCCCAAGAGGCAATCACAACTTTATCTTTAAGTAACACGTGCGCTTTGGCATTTTCATCTGATTGCCTTCACTGTTCCCAAGGTCTTGCAAATTTGAATCTGATGAGTTGGGATTTATAAAGAGATTTGTTCATCTGGAATACTTTGGAGTCATTCATAAAAAGTATGAGTCTAAGAATTTCCTCAGAAATTAGTCTAAAAGGAAATGGAGAGGTCCAGTACCTTCAGAGACACATCTCTTCACACTATAGACTTTGATTTAACACTTGGCAAACAAATTGAAAACTAATAAGAACCGTGTTGAGTTTCGTCAGGTTTTTCAGCACCTTGAGGATGAGAAGTGTGGCAATTTCTAAACCCTGAGCAAAAAACTGTGAATTAGGCCTCGTCCACACGTACGAAAACGATCTTTTCCCCCTCCGTTTTCCCTGGCATCGTTTCAAGAATATCTACGTCCACACGGATCCGTTTCAACACGACTGAAAATGCTACTTCATATTCCAAGCCTATAGGTGGCGCTGTTTCAGTTTCAGAAATTCACCAAAAACGGAGAGGAAGAGGCGGAGCATGCGCATAAAGCTTGCGCGCTGTTTACAAATCGACTTTAGAAGAAACCAAACTCAAGGAGAAACCTGGGACCAGGTTTCAGAAAAGTGCATTTTAGGGCAGTGTGTTTACAGGATTCGTGTGGACGATCGGCCAAAACGATGCAAAACATCTGCGTTTA
>JASGAT010388318.1:0-29974 GCA_030220025.1 Chelon auratus | reverse complement strand
GAGATGTTGATAAGAGTAATGCAAACTTGAAAAATGTCCCTTTCAGGTACATTTATATCAGATTAAAAAAAAGCAATTAATTTCTGTTAATGAGCCTTCACTATGGAAAGCATGTGTATAATTGCAATTAAATAAATATGCATGATGAAACGAACATATAATGTAGTACAGGGATGGGCAACTGGCGGCCCGTGGGCCTCGACATGGTCCTTAGATTAATTTTTGAAAATTATAAATCTGTATCCTCTGCGGCACTGAATCGGTTGTAATGACACAGTTGGCCACTAGATGGCGCCTCCAATGCAGACGCCGCCTCGTACTCGCTTCCACCGGGTCTTCTCTAGCCTGGTCGTCACCATCCTACGTTTCCGCCCAAAATTTGATTTCGGTCTGCACGATATATATACACACACACACACATATATACACATATATATGTGTGTGTGTGTGTGTGTGTGTGTGTGTATATATACATATATATATATATATATATATATATATATATATATGTGTGTGTGTGTGTGTGTGTATATATATGTGTGTGTGTGTGTGTGTGTGTATATATATATATATACACAGACACACACACACATATATATACATACACACATATATATATATACAAACATATCTAAAATGGCAGTTTTATCATATCTGGTTAAGTGTACGGTCCTATGTGGCCCTCTGGTAGTGTCGATGAATAATTGTGGCCCTCTCCATCATTTAGGTTGCCCATCCCTGATGTAGTATATAGTATATGCAGTAAGTTTTACGAAGAACACATTTAATTTGATACAGTCTCTTAATTTGTGAATATAAAGAGGAAACATAAACAAAAGGACAACACATAACAATGAGAATAAAACGACGACTGTCATACAGGGTGCTTTTGTTAACGGTGCTGTCTAACCTGGTCTTCAGCCAGCCCTCGCTGTCGAAGAGGACAGCCCAATCAAACAATCCCGCCTCCAACATCCATCTCACAGATAAAATCTCTTTGGTGTTAGCAGAAATGTCAGACGTTATCTGCATCCTTTTTTTTTTTTTAATTGATTTCTCTCTGTCTTCCATCTAGACAGGTATTTCTTGGCTCTCTTCCGAACAGTGTCATCTGTGACAGCTGTCAGCGAGACTCAAGGTTGTACATCTGTATGTCAACAAGACACTAAATGAATTCTGGTCTGTTAAATATATTTAAAGTCACCTTTTTCACAAGTCCCTTCATCCTAGGTAGAAATCAATTGGCTTATCAGCACATGCAAGGTGGATTGCTTTTGGCTGATAAGAGAAATACTTGACTGTGGAGTTGCGAGTGACAGATTTTAACTTTCTGTGTTTAATTCCTTTAATATCCTACAATCATGTAGTTGCTATTGTGAATGCATGCTGGAGTCAAAGAAATGATCACAACATCCATTTAAGCTATGTTTATAGTCGGTAATTGACCAAAAAAAAAAAGATAAATTAATATGGATTCCAATGAATATGTGTTGCTTCTTCAAGAAAGCTTACAGTTACTAAACAATAATTTCTCTGTCTTGCATTTTGCCATGTTTTGTTTCATTAAAAAAGAGCTGTACAGATGTCCAAATGTGACATCAAACTATATAACATTACTGTGCAGAATTTACATATCTCTTAAGCTACAATATTACAAATAATTCACTTTCAATGAGGCAACCCTGCATTCATCACAAGGTCACTTTGTCTTCTCTGGGACGGTCCTGAAAGAACACTTAATATTCCATAGTCACCAATGTGCTATGTACCATCACTGTCAATGGTTTTTGTTCTTCTACTTTACATAATTGACATTAAAAGGCCTTAACAAGGCACAGTAATCTGCTGTGAATAAGTAGTTTGATCCTTGTGACTTTAAATGCCAATGTGCTTTGCAAAAGCCACTGTGACACTCCGATTCATGGAAGACGCCACAGAATCCCGTAAGATGACGAGCCAAAGAGCAGTCAGACTCTTCCTCTACGTGGCCTCTCACACATGTTTCATCAGTGCTGGTGTTTGAAGGAGCTCGCCAACACATTTTTATCCAAAGGCTTTTGTGCCGAACAAAAAACAGCAAGAATAACCATTCAACACAGACAGCCAATTCTAAGCAACGACAAAGACTAAAATACAAAGCATTCAAGCCAGACGCCGCAAAACCAGACGAAATCTATGTCAAGCCTAGAAATCAAGTCTATTCAAGCCATTCTCCAGTGAAAAAGTAATCTTAGCATGTAACCCTAACCCTAACCCTTCCTTTTCTCTTTTTATGGGTCAAACATGTGAGCCACTACACTTCACGTGAAACAGTAGAAGTCTGAATTTGACAGTACTGTATTTAGAATCAAAGGAACTGGCACCGATTTGGGGATTTTAACATAAAAAAGCTCAAAAAGTTTACGGCCACTGCAGGTCAACCAGACGCAGCCCTGAGGAAACATAATTCAGGGAAGAAAGCTTTTTGAGATGTAGCTTTTTTGAGGTTAAATGAACTCTTGACACATCATTTCATTTCCCATTAGGCTTTAGAAATCAACCAAGATCATTTTATAACCCCAGGTCATAGGAAATGCTGCTATCCTGTTGACACGGAAAAAGCCAATGGAGCCTTCCGGCAGCTGAATGGAAAATGCAATGAAAATGTTTCCTTTTAATACCACAGACCTCACAGTTACTAATGTCCCTAAGTAAATCTGACTAAACAGCTATCATTCACACTTTTGTTTTTATTTTTCAAAACTAAATTTATTTCATGTTCTTCACGGGCTTCTCCTTTGAACATTCATGTCCAGTCATTTTAAGATTTTTTTTTTTAAATCTATCCTTCACAGACCACAACCTTTCACTTTTTTGTCAGCGTTCTTGATTAGTGTGAACTGTTAGTCGCAATTTTTCATACCTCGAACTGCTGACACTGGTGAAATCAATGCTCATGTTTACCGCTTGTGTTGACGCGCTTCAGTGATTCATGATGCCAGTTGGAAAATATCAGCCACCCCAACATATGCTACTTGCAGTTACCACTAGAAGGCTGACATGAGCGGTTATTGTAGTTGGCAGTTCATATTTACAGCACATCCGATAACACAGCATCAACAGGCCACTTGCCAATAACACATGCTGGTGTAGGCAGGTGTCAGGCAACGGATACACGGACATTGGAGGTAGCCAGGTCCCACAGCAGTGTGTTATTCCTAAGACATATAAATAACATTACTTTTATTAACTTGTTGTGTGGGTTTTATTTGTTAAGTGATTAGTGGTAACACTTTATGTTTGGACTGTATAAGTGTTGAAATATAAGGCTTGGAGGTATGAATCCTGAGCTGAGATGTAGGACACAACACATTTCTTTAACATGATCTTGATTGTAAACAGGAAGGGAAATAATAAAAATAAAAAAAATAAAATAAGAGGATTAATCAAAAGGTGTATTGAAGGTAGAAACTGCTCAACAGGAGGCCCCTGTAGAGGAAGCTTCACAGTAAAAATTATGATCTTGTGTCAAAGTATATTGTCCTGCTTCACAACATTTTGCCATAACTTTTAAAAATATATATACTGCGCTGGCATAAAGCTCCCAATGAATCCTTTGATTCTCTTTGTGTTTTCTAAATTCTTGTCTGATGTCAACACCTTTGCCCAAAATTAATATTTCGTCCGGTTATTGTAGTAATTGATATCTTTCAAATATAGCACGTTCTTACACAATAATGAATAAAACACAAATGAGTGTTTTCTGATCTGATGTGACAATAAGGGTGGTTAATTTCAGACCTGCTTCAGATCAATGCCAGCATTACCCAATGTAATCAATCAAGTATATTGTTGCAGTCTCTTCCCATAAGCTATCCATACACATGCTTTTTGTAAGTCATATGCCCTGACAACATGTGGCTGCATGCTGGCTGTTTGTTGCTTCAAAAAGTTCGTATGAATGAAATTCATAATTTTGTTGTACGGATTTTTTTTTTTGTAAGTTTTTTGAGGAAAATGTTGATACTCTCAACAACCCCATCCTTTCATTATGTCTTTTAGCATTTTCTACACATCACTGCCCTATATCATTCCAAATCAAAGTACACATCTGACCAAGTACAGTCCAAATATCGAAATGTGTACTTGTGTACACCTGTGTCATTAAGGATGCATCGGGAGGTAACTTGTGTGGACTTAAAACAGCCAGGTATCACAGATTGCATTGCACACCCATCATCAAGTACACTGCTTGTCCAGTTCCAGATGACTGTCCTGCATCCTCCAGTCCACCAGAGTCCATACTTTAGTATTGAACTTGCCAAGTATGAACTACAAGTAGTCAAGTCCTGTTCCAAAGGTATTGATAAAGGGCCATGATTTTATAATTTGGACATGCTTTTGAGCGTCTCTTCAGAACTTGCTATTGTTGCATTGAACCCAAAGTGCTGTTACTTTACTTGTTGACATCCCTGATCATGTGACTGCATCAAGAGGACACATAGGGTTAACTTCTGATGATATAAACAATCTACTCCCAGAGGGGAGCAGCTTAATAGACTTTGCAGGCTGTGGGACAACAATAATGCCCAAGCATGCAAGAATGGAAGACGCTGAAGATTTGTAAACAACTGAAAGCCTGTCAGTGACAATCAAAATGAGCACTTGCATTAGAGGACCTTTGCATAAAGTTTAGCCAGAATAAACTCCCTTTAGTGTGACTGGCTGCCCTTTGAGTCTCTGTAACACTGGGTCCCATTCATAATGAGTAGCAACCTATTGCTGTCCAACCCAGTCTGTAAACAGAATGTGTGAATGACCTGGAAGCCTGCAATGCTGTAACAGAGTGATACAAAGTCCACAATCAATACTGTTGATTTGCCTCCTTGTTTATTAGTAACACTACTTTGCTCTTACACCCACACATCCACAATAACCTTTCTCTTGCTTTCACCCTCCTCACTCTGATTTGCTCAGATTTATACTTCGTCTTGCCAAAGCACTGCATCAGGAAGTGCTGTAGACCCCTTTGACAAGAACCTGACATGTTGAGGATCAATAGAGGATTGAATCTTCACTGCAACAAAAGTCAAGCTACGTCTTCAATCGATGACTGGCAACTGCTAACTGGAAACAGATCCTGTTGTTCTGCTTTTTTTTTTCGCCCTTGTTTTTCTTTTCCACCACCCCATACAAATTATTCAGTTAAGAGGAAATACACTTGCTTGTGTACATATCTTCTACAAGCCATTAATCTGTGTTTATTTGGAGTTTTTCACTGTTTACCAATTGAAATTAATATTAAGAACATATCTGCAGATTTCTGACCTTTGGTATTCATTACTGATATGTGTTCTGTCCAATCAATGGTCTACTTGTTTTTGTTTTTTTTTTCCTTCCTGAAAAGGCAAATATTTTCATTCTATTCAGTTTCCACTGACAGGACATAACACTTATTTATCTGGGGATTTAGCTGAGAGAAATGGTAATCTCTTAAGCTTGACCTTTTCTCCCAGATCTTCTGAAGCTACTCTACGTGTTATCCAACTGTTGAATGATACATGGGGGCTAAGTCCATCTAGATGAGAACCCCAATTTATTTCCTGATTTGCCGGTGCGTTACTCTTGCCATTTTGGCAGTGATTCTTTATAGTATCGATTGCAACCACGGATGGCTCTAAGCATTGCCTGTCTGAATCATGAATCCATCAGACACACACTCCAGAGAGTTTAGGGTATTTTTGTGTAATTTTATACTTTATAATCTTCCAGTTTAATGCATCCTAGGAGATAACAAGAAACGGAAATCCATTACTTTGAAACAGGATAACTGTGAGGCTCCACTTTAGCATGAAAATATTTGAAGGAAACAGGTACACGATGAAAGGTTGTAATTCCCCAGTATTTAAAGCTGTTATACTATGGAAGGCAGCACACACAATCTCGTGTGGATACACACAGTATACCAAAGCCAAAAAAGGACAAAGTCAGTTTGTATTACAGTGTTTGTAGTGCCTGATGACTGCTGTCCTCAAGAGTAATGTTGACAATTATATAAGGCCTACTTCCATGATGTTTCTCCATAACAAAACATTATAATAAAACTCTGCTGCAGGCCTCATTGATCAAAAACCCACCCTGCTTTGTAATGAATGTCAAAGGTGAACGTACAAAACAATCCAACACATTGACACTTGGTCCAGTGTTCAAGCTTGTGACTTTCTGGTACTCTGAGTCTGTTCGGCCCTTTGCCACGCTAACCACTCAACCCTCACAAAAATCGTTAGCCAGGGTGATGTGAACAGCAATGATGGAATCTATAATCTCTGTCCCTTTATCTGGCTGCTCAATTTAACAACTGGGCAGGTGTTAATGATGATGGAGACGAAGGCTGGCTCTGACCAAAGAGCCATGAGCAAGTGTAATGGGGTGAAAAGCTTGCTTTGGGACAAATGTAAATTATGACCCTCACAATCAATAGTAATAAGTAAGCCAATGGGGCTTTGCTCCAGTTCTCATAATAATGAGGAGGAAACCAAATGATTCCTCCTCTTTATGATGCTTGATTTCAGCTATCGACTACAATGGATTTTCAGCATTCTTCATTATAATTCCATAGTAGTGAAAAAGTGTTGAGGTGGTACCTAGATGGCCAAATAGGCTAATAGTACAATTTTGAAAATAAATACACTTACAGGCAGAGATGCTCACATAACATATTAAACGGCTTACAATTAGAAATCAGAATCAGAATTTATAAAAAAATAACAGCAAAAAAGTTATGAAGTTGATGTATGTATGATGTTAAAGTAACCAAAATTAGTATCAGTAAATAAATGAACAGATTAAATGTAACCAAAAACATATTTATCTTTTATTTAGGGCATATGAATCACAAAACTGAAATCTCCTATTGAAGAGATACAGTAATAAAGAAAAGTAAGTACTAAAGAAACAAAATACAAAACTACTTAGCTAATTGATGGCAAAAAGTAAAAGTCTCTCAAATAATAAGGGAAAAACTTCGGCTTTGCCGGAAGTAATAAGTAAAAATCCCTAAAGGCACAAACACACAACGACAACTCACTAGCGACGAATACACAACTAGGGCTAAACTGCTGATGTGAACACCTACTCTGTAATTCAGCTGTGAGCGGCTGCTTAATGACAAATTGTTGGAAATCTAAGTGAGATGGGGAATGCATTGAAAAAGCATTACAAAGAATGAAGCAGTGGTGAACAAACAGTAAATCACTGACAGATGGTAATGTTGGTGCACTCTAATTTTAGTTCGATTATTTGCAATATTGTGGCTTCACTTTAAAACAAACAATGGAATGGTCCTATTCTTATTTATTAAAAATGCAATATATTGATTAATAAATAGCAATTTTGAGCTCAAGATAAAATTTAGACAACACAATGACATTAGACAACGTACAAATCTTGGAGACCGTCTCTCACTGTTTGTATATACGATGTCAGATGAAATATTTTATTTTCTAAACAGCTAATTTAGCATGGTAGCATGACATCTCACTCTCCCATTAAGGATTTTAATTCATTATCCATCAGAGAAGCAGAGGCTAATTATTCCCGACCGTGTTCTCTCATGGAGCATGTTTGTCAGCTAAATTGCCAATAATACTTATGACTAATGTGAGGATCAGGTTCTTAAGAAACCACTAACAACTAAACTTTCCATATATTAATAATTCACTTGCCAGAGATGGCATTGACCTGTGAAAAATGATCTACTGAATTGCTTTAAGCAACTGACTGTAATCATGTGACCAAACCAACGTTAATATTTAAAATACAACTACATCGCTTTAAGCAGGTTGGATGAGACAAGGATTCAGTGTCTCAGATACATTTATGGAACACACAGTACTGTATATCAGTCATCTCACATAGTGTATTTTTCTGCAAGGCTTTAGATTTACTACCGTCAGTACACTGATGCCAGACTGTAATATATTTCCTCCACCTTTGACGCAAAGAGACTAATGCATATTCAATTATCCACTACAAATTTAATAAGGTAATGCATGATTTATTTAAAATCCTTAAGACTTTGGTTGGTGGATTGGCAGTTACCAAATGTCTAAAATTCGCTAAAAGAGCAACTCATCTTTGTGTATGCAGACCAACAGAGCAACACAAGGGACTGCCTTGACAGGGATGTATGACTTCAAATACTGGGCTTATTAGACACTAAATAACTAAGGCAGGATTTTATAGCTCAGCAAATTTAGAATAGTGGCAATTAATTTATCTTTTGTCGCAGTGACCATAATGTAAACAACAGGAATATACTGATTCGCCACAATAGCATCTTGTCTGATGATGGTGAATGTAACTACCAAGAATTTTTATTTCTTTTTTTCCGTCCTTGGTTAGACAGACATGGAGCCTAGCAGATCTTTGACAGTCACTGGACGAAGACTACTTTAAGTGGGTGTCTTGTGTGCGTGTGTGTTGGTGTAACAGTGTTAGAGTCGGGGTCATGCCGTTTCTCAGGGTTAACATTGCGGTTTGTCAGCACTGAATATCTTGTAAAGCTCTGAATGCAGCACAGTTTATCAGCAAGACCAGTGTTGTTTACTGTTAGTGAAGAGAAATAAATCTCATTCATTTTTACTGAGCTTATTATGGTTGCTAAGAGGTGCAATGTTGGCTATGGCAACATACGTGGCTTTTGCAGTTGTTAAAACCTCCAGTTGGTCTACGTACAGCAAAGCAATTATCTGAATCGTATGTCAACAAAGAGTTGTGAAAAATACACATACACCCATCAGGCATAACATTATGACCACCTGCCTGATATCGTGTAGGTCTCCCTTGTGCCTCCATAAAACTTGTGACTCATCAGAGAATGGACATGGGCCTTCTGAGGGCTTCCTGCGTCTAGCAACAGAATGTTGTTGGTGGGGGCCATGTATTCAGGGGAGAGGCCTCTGTGGCTTCAGGCTTGCTCCAGTGCATGCCACAGATGGGATGAGTGGGTGGTACATGTCTAAGTAACATCCACATGAATGCCAGGTCCAAAGGTTTCCCAGCAGAACATTGGATTGTCACAAGATGCTCAATGTTATTTACGTCTCCTGCATTACTAAAAGCATAATCCCTAGGCTCCTATATAATAGGATAATCCTCCATAATGTTGTGGCTGATCTGTGTATGTAGTTTATCTTTAAGGTAGGAAAATTTAGTATATCTTAAGTCCTGTATGGGGTTTACAAATTTCCAGCAATACAGCAGGCTGTATATAAAAGACAGACAGAGCCACCGCATCTGAAAGGTGATCTAAATCTTAAAGTGCAATGCCACTGACAGGTTTTAGGTGCTGGTTCCAAAAAAACGCCTAGACTCCTTTTCAAAACCTTAAAATAGGGTACTAAGTCATGAGGGTGGCATTAGCTACGGCACACATCTCATGATCAGTGTCCAGTGTGCTGTCCTTTTGAAAATAATACCATGATTAAATAGATATTTGGCTTCAGAGTGACATATGTTGTGCCAAGCTTGATTGACATATCTAGTCTAAAGTGACTGACTCCTCAAACTATTTTACTCCCTGCTCAACCCTCTTGTCCATAGTAAATGGTAATCCTTACACCAGTGGGTGATGTCATGGTGGTTACATCCATCTCTTCAATACAGTCTGAGTGCCACATAACTACTGATATTTCAGTATGCATTTGGGCTACTGGATGTAGAACTTGTATACTGGCAGTGCAAAAATGACCTTTTTCTTAAAAAAAAAAGAAAAAAAAAGAAAAGAGGGACCGTTTTGCTACCGGCACATCCCTGCAAACAGTGGCTATAAACATAGGGGGTGTGGGCTGTTATCTCACAGCAAACATATTATTCTACACTTTGATAATAGCTCATAAAAGTATAACCTGATGCGAACTGGTGGCTTTATGCCTCTTTCTAGTTTTTGCAATGGATGAAACCTCAGGGGTCCTTGTAATCAGCAAAGATTTCCCCAGTAGACCACAGAAGGAACAACAAAACCCTGGATAACAATACCATTACTTTACAATCTTCAAACACTCTGGTTTGATCTCAAGAATCTCAGGTTAGCCCACACAGGAGCTGATAAAAGCTTTTCTGTATTAGCTCAAAGGAGTTAACTCTCCGGTACCAAGTAAAAGGAAATGTAAAGCTTTTCTGCCTCTATTCTCTTACAGAGACACGTATGTTTCCAGACAACACAGACTCTGTGAGGGACTTGTATGGTAGTTCAAACTAACACTGGCAATTAAATGGCTGGGAGGCTGTTGCTGCTGACACTATCACCAAATGAGGCTCCAAATGCATCATTGTCATTAGTTGCTGTTTGCATGACGTGCTAATTAACGTGCATATTACATCCTTTTCCTCCAACTGTTTTTTCCCAGTTCTGAGGAGGTAAACGTCAATAAATTCAGAAGATGTCAAGGGGTTAGCTCATTAGCGCAACTATAAATGACGGCAAATGTAGAGATCCGGAGGTAACGTTTTTTTTAGAGCTTCATAAAGGTTAGATAGGAGCATGGATCAAATGTATACTGTAGAGAGCATTTCTTAAAAACCCAGATTATCCGGTTCATGCTTGCTCCTTCTATTAAAATAAAAAAGCTGTCTTAATGACTTTTCAGCACATTTACTGACACATTCAACAGGTTTTATTCGATTGTTTGGATTTAAGGGAAACAGGATTCTGTTCTTAATAAAACATGTCTTAACAACTTAAGAGTCTCCTATTTAGAACCACATAACTATTTTACTGAGTTTCACAAAAATGGTGATAGATATGGTGATGATACATTTTAAATACTGCATACATGATGCCTCAGACAGCTGCATGAGAATATTGCAAAACAGAAAGTCCTCAATGGTTGAGGCTTTCCGCACCTTACAGGCAATCCATATCCCTCTGTCTCAGACAATAAAGAGGGTGCAATTTCTGCAGGTAATTGCTGATGTTAATCACAGTCCTATTGGAGAGAGAGACAAACCTCTGCCATTCTTCTAAGCAAGCAAGGCCAGTGGTCATCTGTCCCTTAACCACAGTGAGCTACACTGACTAATTACTGCAGTCCAGCTGCCTACACTCTCCAGAGCACTCACCCAGCTTCTCTATCCAAGCACTTCTTCACTAGTCTCTTCTGTAATCACTGTCGGTCCTTACCCAGTTGGGTAAGGCCATTATGTTCTCTTATGATCTTGCCTCTTACAGTCTTGCCCATGAATGTTTTAAATTTCATCCCATGCTTCAGCTTGCATGTGTGGCTGTGGAACACAAATACTCTGAAATAAGACATGGAGACAAAAGAGAAAATCCAATTAATCTCAGGAGACATTTACACTTCATATGAGGAATTAGCCATTGTGGCTGACTTCATATTTGAAAGCCTATAATTACATCAGTGTTTTATGTGGGATACATCAAATAACATGATACCAAATTCATATGAACTTCAGTAACAATGTCACAGGCAGCCCCATTATTCATTAGTTTTAACACATCAGCGAGAAAGTAACTGTCAAAGAAAAGAATGCAAATTTCACTTCCCCTCCACTAACAGAACCCTCAGCAAAATTCAATAGACACACCAGTTTCTGTTTGAAAGGGAAGGGGAAACCTGGCAGAAGTCCACTGCAGATTTCGAGAAGGACCCGGCATCACACAATTTGTTCCCTGTTCCAGTGACTCTTCACACTTATCCATCCGAGCTCTCTATTCAATTCACTTTCCTGCATGGCCATGTCGCAGAGCAACGGTATTGATTCTTCCTTTGTTTCCATTTTTTAACTTTCCTTTATAGTGAAGCATCCCTCTGCAAATACCCAATATTCCTGTTCCTTCCTTTCTTTCTTCTTTTCGACCTAGTGCTTTCATCTGTGAGGACAAAGCCAACTTTTGTATCAGCACATTTTTAGGACTACACAGTATTATCAGTGACGTCTTTGTGCAGAATGATTCTATTACCCACAATCAAGTAGAACTCTCTCTTTTTCTATCAACCTTCCCGTTTCCATTGTGGATGTATAGATGTAAGGTTGTAAATTGTATTACATTTCCTGCATGTTGCTCCAGCAAATATAGGCTATGATTAAACTAGGACTGCAACGACTCCTCAGCACTGACGAGACTGAAGACGTACATACGTCGATTTGCATAGAACACGTCGGCAATTCACAGTGTAAACTAAACTAAAAAAAGCCCTAAGCCAAACATCAAAAGTGAGGAAATTCATTAAACAGAGACTCAGATGTGTGTCCTCATCACTCCACAACAGATACTAATTGATAGGATGTCATTCACAGATTGGAAGCAGATTGTTTCTGTACATATAAGTGGGTGCAAGGAACCAAAGCAGAGGTTTGCATCACCCCATTAAGGTTCTGGGTTTTTTCTGTGTGGAGTTTACATGTTTCCTTGCAGACAGAAATGCATGTTAGGTTAATGTGAGTGTGAATGGTGACCCAGTTCAGGATAATACAGCTACATTTTCGCCTAATTAATGACAGAATAAAGTAAAAACACCATTCCTAATTAGACTCAATAAATCTGAACTTTTGTTGAAAAGTATCATTTTGTACAACTTCGAGTTTGAAATGGGTACTTCAGTTGACAGAAATGGTCCATACATTAGTTGAAAAACATAATCTGCAGATAAATAGACTAAGTGAAAAAAATAATTGAAAATAATCATTTGCAGTGCCAGTTTATTTTATTACTTATTTCATAGAGCAATGTGCTTACCACAAACCACCATGATCAGATCTACTTCACCTCCTCAAAATCCTTTACTCCAGTACTTTTTGAAAAAACAACTATGGGCCTACTGTTAAGCTACACCAGTCAGCTGTGTCCCAACCTCCTGAAAGCAATCTATACAGCATCCACTCCCTCCAGGCACTTTGGAAGCTCACTTAAAGACATCAATACTCCAGGAAATGAGACACAGAGCAATGGCTTCAAAGACTGAGAAGTTAGATGGCTGACTGAGATGCCCTTACATCTTATTTAAGGTGTTGCTGCTCAGTGTAGCAGAGTTCACTGAGTGAACCGCTTGCTTTCTTGTTAAAACATCAAACTGTACAAGATGTCCAGTCAAAAGGCTGCAATAGAGAATAAGCAAGGCAAGTTAACTGTTCCTACATAATGAATGGTTTCTTTTGCAGCCACTGGTAACGGTAAAATACAGATTCCATATGAATTAACAAACTGAACAACATACCTGATTTGGTTGTTTCACATGGCAAGGTTTCTCACCATGAGGACAGTATAAAACTGTTAACATTTAGTTCAGTCAGTCGTGTCACGACCTCCATGCAATTCCTCACACTAAATTCAACTTGTCTGCCAATATGCCTGATACATTCTCAACAATGTGCTTAATTAACTCAAACTTCCATCCCAGTGTTTAACCACCTTTTCTGTGTCCTGTCCAAAGCTTAAGATATTCAGGAGGACATGAGGAGGATTAATCCTCACGCTGTATATTCAGGGCACTCTTTCCCTTCTGGAACATTGCACTGTCAATCAAATGTCAGCTATTTGGTTGTTGCTGTCAAAACCACCCCTCATTGCCCTGGCAATAAAAACCCAAAACAAAACACAAATGTACTGGAAATACAAATCAGCTGGTATTGGAGTGACAGAGAATGGGGTCTGAAAAGGGTAAAATAAAATTCCAACAGATTACTTATGAGAAAAGGCCAACAATCTTTCAATTTGCAACTCTAAAGTTGATGTAGCTAGGCAACACAATGTTAACAAGCTTACAGCTGAAATTCCCCCCAGTGGGTAATTTCAGACGTTCTAATAAATAAGCCACATTCTCTAGGTCTCCTATAACTCTCAGTGATTGATCCTGTTGTCACGACATCCCAATATGGTGCCACCGTCTTATCACTTGAGCTCAAATTTATGCGTTACTTGTTATCTATACCTTCATGTCTCTCCAAACAGACAAAAGAGTTCTGCTACACTCTGTCAGCCGCTTAGAGAGCCACAGCAGCACAAGCAGCAACGTCTGAGATAAAACAGCAGCAAGCATGAGCCATAAATTTTGCCGTGTCAGATCGATGAGATCGATAATCACTTCTCCTGCACACCTAAGTTACTGCTGAGACCAATTGTCAATGGCTCCAACTTGTTCTCAACAAACTGCACTTTCGTGTGTTAAATCCATTCTGGCAAACACTTATCAGCTGCCTGATGACGCACAAAACAACTGATAAACAGATACAACTAAATATGCACTTTCAGTGCTTTAAGTCAAGGCCTTTAGAATATTCTTTAAGAGGCAAGGATTTTAACAAAGATGAGCTTAACATCTTTAGATATTTTTA
The DNA here is from genome assembly GCA_030220025.1 of Chelon auratus. Lineage (NCBI taxonomy): Eukaryota > Metazoa > Chordata > Actinopteri > Mugiliformes > Mugilidae > Chelon > Chelon auratus. Next base: position 15,640 of record JASGAT010388318.1, on the reverse strand, counting down.
TTTTCTGGCCTCTTGCCCCTCTCCATCACTCTATCTCTCTCTCGCACACACTCCCTGTCCCCATATCTCCATCTCTCATGCCACCTTTGCCTTTATCTGCTGCTTACAGCTAGGTGGCAATGTAAAGTCTCACCCCATTCAGGTTTCGTGTTGATCTGCATAACATCTAATGCATCCTTTCATCCTGTGCCACCGCCTCACACCATCACATGATGCTGCTGACTGTCAGTTCTCTGGAAGAGCCTCTGATGTGGCAGCTTATGCTCTACAGCTACTGCAGGGCCCCTGGTGGGACTGAGGCTGGAAAGTGATGATGATGTGTTGAGAGAGAGGGGGAGAGAGAGAGTGTCTCTAACGCAACACGCAGTTTTGCGAAAGCAGGTATGCAGCAGGTGGCATCAAAAAGATTCTTAGCCCTGGGCTTCAAGGTAAGCTCCAAGGTTTTGGATGTATTAAACCATCTTAAAGAGAACACTTTTTGCCTATGCGTGTCTGGGACAATGTGCATATTACAAATCATAGCAATACACAATCCTGACTTTGATCTTTTAACAAAACCATAAAGGTTCCTGTGATGTCTTCTTGAATTGTCTTCATTGCAGTGCAGACATAGTAAATCCACTTTGATGAGAAAAAGAAAAAAGAAAAAAACAAAACAAACAGGATTACAATACCAGACAGGCCTGTCTGTATCTTGCTGCTGCTTTTTGTTTGTGCCCTGGGCTTCATTAAACTTATCTCAAAGAGAAATGTAAGATCTTGGTCTTCATTGAGAGCACAAAAGCATCTGTGCAAATCCATAGACAGGAAAACAAGTTGAATCATGCATCATGGAACAATGGGGACACTTAAGTGAAATCCTAAGGGGAATGCAACAGGGATAGAATGGTAAGGACTCCTTGATCATTTTACAGCGTGATCCATTTTCCCCCCAGACCTGATGAGAAAAGCCACATGACCAAACCTACCAATTCAATCAGTCATTGTATACTTGGGGATCTTAACTGAATATCAGTTACATGACGACTTACAGTACGTTTGCTTTCACATCAGATACTGTACATTTTCCCCATTGTGATGTTCTGATCTCTTGGTCACTTTTACTACACTTAAGTGAGCACAGTAAAGTCAAGCAGTGATTTTTATCTGTAATCTCATTTAGTCTATCATTAATGTGGGGCAGTTATGGTTCTGCAGCACAGCAATCCCCTTCGAAGTGTAATACTGCATAATTTAGCACAAGTTAGTTAGAAACTTGTTCTATTATGCAGCATTGTTCAGACTCAAGAGCCAAAGCAGTGAAATAAAAGTGTCTAAAAGAGCCGCTGAGTGGAGTTCCACTTCACAATAGCACTGTGGGAGGCCCTTTTACATTACAAAGACTAACTTGAATCATGAATATCTTAAATATTGATCATTTAATGCTGGCTCAACTGCATTACATCACTGATTAAGTGACAGTATACACAGACAAAAGGTTCCTTTTATCTATTTTTTTCTTTTAGTATTCATTACACACCTAGTCACACCTTAATATGCGCCATGTGATTTACTCGAATCAGTTCTTGGGTTGTTTTAACTGGGTGGAAAACATGAATTAAAACTTTGTCAAAACTTGTTTGACCTCAGTGTATTTTATTGGCTTCCAAACCATACAACAATAAAGGTGTTGAGCATGGCAAATCCATATAACAGGATTAACAATTAAGAAAAGTACCTCCAGGGCTTCTGGCTCTCAGCTTTGAAGTGGGGTTCATGTAAATTAAAGGTTTATCCTAGTTACTGCCATACAAAAAGTGAAAAATAAATAAAATGCACTTCAACACATTTCACATCTTACTCCCTTTTAACTTTAAGTTCATCAGTTGCCTAGATGTCGAGGAATGGACAATGAATTTTGGTTGGAGTAAGAGTTTTTGTTGGGTTTCTTAAACTGCAAGCAGGAGAGAGGAGATTGAAGGGAAAGTGGAATTACATGCAGCAAAGGTACCCTGGCTGACTCCAACTTGGGATGTTGTGATTACACAGTCAGCATCTTATAGCCCAAAGGTGACCAGGATCCCCGAAAGATGCAACAAAAACACAGCCTAAATAAAATGACTTTGAAAAGCCTCTTCCTAATCCGTTCTGTCTCAGGCATTTTTTCTTAGTTATTAAACAAAAAAACCAAAACAAAAACAAGTTCAGATGTAGGCAAAGCTAAGAGAAATGGGACAAATAGAGTTATGATACCTGAAAAACAACTTTCATACTGCTTCTATTCGACACATCGGTCCACTTACTGTTGAACAAGTAATATATCTCCAATCTACTTAATAAGGTAAACATCATGTTCAGGTGGCAGTCCCTCAGAATTGAAGAGACTAAACTTCTTTATGAAACCCAGTGGTTCAATTCAGATTCAGCAACTCCGCAAGGAAAAATCCTTGGTAGAAAAGACAGGATATGAGCCTCCAAATGACTGATTATGCAGCAGCTGCAAGACAGCCCCATTTTCCAAAGGTTTTGTGTCAGCAGCTATTTTTTCCTACCGCCACTTTCAAGAAAAACTAATCGCTGGTTTAACAACTAACATCAATAAGACATTTTCCATTGAACCCATACATAAAACGGCTGTCGACATATTAAAATGTTTAATTGCGATTAATTATGTGATCCCCATAGATTAATGCAAAGTAACGGCACATTTCAAAATATGTTTATAATGTACCTTGAAGGGATATCAGCTCGGCTAACGGCTACCAAATGCAAAGCATGTTGCAGTGAGCACTGAAACTGCCAGAGCTGTTAATGCTAGCAGTCCCAGTCTGAGTACGAACAAGACATGTTGGCAGCCCAAACATTTTTTTGTTTTGTTTTGTTTTTGTTTTTACCATGTAAAGTCACTACTGTTTAAAAAGTACTTTAAGTACTTAAAATGGTTTTGAATTGAAATGCAATTAAATGCATTTTTCCAGACATTAAAAGAGCCTGTGTTTACAGTAATCATGTCTGTGTCTATTCTTTGATTCAGTCATCCACTAAAATACATTTAAATTGAAAAATGTTTTGGGGCAAATATTGTTGCGATTAAAATGTGATTAATCGAGATTAATTAACTACAAAGCCTCTAATTAATTAGATTGATTTTTTTAAGTTTTGAGTAAAGTTTTTAATACTTGTCTGATTAACATGACAGTGGACAAATATGCTTGCTTCATGCAAAGCATATTGAGAGCTAAGAGCACTGTGAGCATTGTGTCTGTCTGCTTTTTTCTTCTGCTTCTTTTGGGAATTTGACAGTACAGGACATATTATTGCCCTCCACAGGGAAAAATCCTTTACTGCAAACACACTTCAAATTGTGGTAGGCTTGGGAATTCAGTGCTAAAAGATGCCGCGCAAAATATAGTGCCGGCAAAGGTCATAATAACTGAACTGAAAAAATTGTGCTGTTTAAAGGACTTTATGTTCATGTTTTTTTAGCACATTAACTTTGCCTGTCCTAATGCACAACCCTTTTGTGGTCTCTTTGGTGGATATCTTGCTGGCAATGTAGGTCAACTCTATTCTTAATCACAGCTCCAAAGCATTAGTTTGATAGCAGTTTCAACTAGTAGATGCTGCTATCAGAAGGACCAATATGAGAGCCTGCTGAATTTAGAGGTCTGGAACCAAGCAAACATTTCCTCAAAGCCTGCATAAACAGTATCTTTATATAAATATTCCCTTTACAGGACTATAAGGCATACTAAATAGGTACTGTGGGTACACTTTCACAATGCAGCATTATATGCCTTAAGTGGGGTTAGTGACTTTGTTGATTGTAACTTACTGCACTGGTATTAGTACCTTGGCAACTAAATGAATGAATGAATTCAGCTTGGCATCAACTCAGATCATTTAATAGGATCATTAAACACTGAATTATTCCACTTATGAAATCAAATAAACTATTACAAACTGGAAAGTCCAAAGTGTACTTTTTAAAGTCGATTTAAAAAATGCAGCCAACAGAACTAGGTTATGTATTTATTGTGTTTTCCATTAATGCTTTAATGACCTACTGACAAGTTAATGGGTTGAGCTTGTAAAGCAAATGCTATTTTGTTTTGCATTAACATCACAAACCCACAAAATACCAGAAGAAATCACTACTGGATGCACTTGTATTTAAAATATATCATGTTTTGCTTTCTATTTGCAAATCATAATGCAATATGTTTCTCGCCAAACAGTCTTTCACACTTTTGCAGAACCTCTGTTTTGACATATTGTGATGTCTTTGTCACGAAAAAAAAAAAAAAAAGCTTTCACAGAACGCAAATAAGCCGACTTTTAGTGCTTCCTTTGCATTTCATCTGACTATTTTCCAAGACAGTAGCAACAGCATACATATTCCAAATGTGACGCTCTTTTAAATGTGGGAGATGAATTCGTGTTTGGACCTCCATGCTGTGTTCCACACTCAGCATTTCATATATCTGCAAAGAGTCGCAAGCTGTCTGAAAAACTACAGTTGGTACAGATCATCTTTACTGTCACAACAACACCAGTTACTGCGGGAATAGTAACAGCAAGGTTTGCTTCCATTTTGTCTCTTTCCCCAGAGCTATTAGGGTTTTACTAGATACCCCATAAACCTCAAGCAACATTTCCACCCTATGTTTGATTAGTCGTATTAGCAGTTAAAATAAAACAACCTGTCCATGGCCTTAATAAAACAGTATCTGAGTAGCTACCATGTATAGTGTTTAGGGAAAAATGAAACAATTAACAAGAGATTCTGCAATAATTGGCTACATAATGCTTCACTGCTTTTGGGTCCACTGTGCCATGTCCTCCCCTCTTACCTCGCCAGTACAATTTGGGACTGCTGAATTGGCACGGTCCTTGGCATAGACCTGTGAGCATACTCTTATCATGTTTAGCACAGTGACAGGGGCTGGTACATGAGAAGGGCTTTAATGATTCTGGATTTGTGCCCCATGGACCGCAGTCACCCTGAACAGCCCTACCGCAAGTGTCTCAGACAGCTTTAGAACAAATACAGAGTTGATACCTCACTGTGCAGATAGCATTACTAAATGGAACAGCTAAAACCACAACAATAATCCAAAGCTTTGGATGCACAAACGTAAAGAAATACTACAATTGTATGAACTATAGATTGAGAGTTGTACAGTGATGCATCAGAGCCTCATTAGCTCTTTATTACATCTTTTTATACTGGTGACAGAAATGTCAAAATCAATGTCATTTTTAATCTGCTTCAACCTGGAGTATTCCAAAAAAGCCATATGTGAAAAGAACAGTGTGTTCTGTTGGCCTATTTTAAAAAGCCGCCCACGGATTCACCCGCCATCGGTGCACCTGTGCTTGTAAATGTACCATCTACAAGGGAGAATCTGACATAATGCAAGAATGCCAGAAGCCCTTTCATTTGTGCTGCAGTTTCCTCTGTGTCCATACTGCTTCTTTCCCTGAAGAATTATGTACAGGTAGGGTTAGGCGATATGACAGTATTATACCGTGTGACGGTATAAAGTGTCTACCGGTAGAGATTTTGCAATACCGTTTATACCGGAGAAAGAGCAGATGTCTGCGGCATCTCTCTGAGTCACTGTAATTACACCGCCTCAACACACGGGGCACTGCAGGCATTGCAGCAGACTGCTTGGCGTGGTTGCATGAGCACGGCGAAGAAGAAACAGCTTTACCTGAGTGATAACAACCATGGCGGAGGCGGAGAGTGAACGTCACAAGGAAACGGAGGCAGCCTGACCCGACCCACCCATGACGAAGAGGAGGAGGAACTCGTTCTGAAAAGGGGCGCTACGGCTGTTGTGTGGAACTTTTTCGGATTTAGAAAATACGCTATTGCCAGACATTTGCACACTAGTGACAGTGTCCAGAACATTTAGGAGATGCTGTGATTTTATATTGCACTATTGTTATGCACCTGTTACCTTGTGTAAAACTTGAAAATACTTTTCCTCATTTGTTATTTTTATTTCTTATTAAGCTGGAGCTCTGTGTTTACATTTGCACACACACTATATCTTAAGTTAAAGCTGGAGTTCAATGTTTACCAGACATTTGCACATTTTTTGTGGCTTATTATTTATTATATTTTCTTTAAAATAATGTTATACTGCTGTGAGCAAATAAAAACAAAAGAGAAAAATGATCAAATGCGACAGTATGGTTATTTTAAGACATTAATTGAATTTACAGGGGGAAAAAAACTATACCGTTACAGTGATATGAAATTACTCATACCGTGATATAAGATTTTGCTCATACCGCCCAACCCTATGTACAGGTAAATAAGACAACGAAGGCAAGAGGAGCCAAGTTATCATTTTGCTTTCCACATCCTTTTCCAAAATGAAAGATGTTCACATTTTTAGCTATTCTTTTAAGATGGTAGATTCTGGCCCTCCTCAACGTGCGTATTCATAAGAATATTGATACCCACCACACGGCTACCAAAATCTATAACAGGTCATGCATGAAGCCCTGCTATTTTTCCCCGAGGAACACATTTATTCATGCTGCTAGAGACACAAAAGATTAACTCACCATACTGGAACAGAGGAAAAGAACATGTCTGCTTTCTGCCAGGGGAGTGGATAGGTGCCTACACAGATTCAGTCTGAAACATAAAAAGGAAAGTCTTCCGTAAGGACACGCAGTATGAATGAATTGTGTTATTCCACAAGACAGACACATCAGAAAGATTTGGAATGTCAGCATCCAGGAAGCTTGTGTCATCTACTCATTGTGCTGAATGTCACATTGGATAAGAGCAGCAGCTGAATGCAGAAAACAAAGGTTCTAGACTTTATATAACTCCCACTCATGTTTCTCTGCATGTTAAGGGCCAGTTTCATTAACAGATAGTATCTGGCAAATATCCAATATCCACGTCAGATGGCATGCGTCTGTCCGTCAATAATCTTCACAGCAGATTGTAAAATATGTCTGCTTACTTTCATTTCGGGCACTTTAAATCTGCTTTGCTCCTACCGCTCAACTCCATGAATCAATGACTCAATTTGCAGAGCGGTAAGCCCCTGATCAAGCGAGTCACCCGCTCGATCAGCGGGTATATATTGTTGTTATACAGTCTTCCACATTACCACCACCTAGTACAGTGCACATACAGTATGTCAGCAGACTAATTTGCCTAATCTTCTGAGGGTTTTCAGACCAGGATGGAAAAGCAGACAGTCTGAGGGAATTTGTACTTCATTGAAGTTTTAGATATTGTTCCATAGGAAAAAAAAAAAAAAAAAGTGGAACTTAAGTTCTGGTGCGTGTGGTGCAAACGCAGCTTTTGGATGTATTAGGGCATTTTAGAAAATGCCAAAAGAATTCAATATGGATTTTGGTACGGGTTTTGCAACAGTGTGAGAAAATACTTTTTTATTTAATCCACTGAATTCGATTACAAATACTATGATGTTATATTGCCAACCTCGTCATCCACTTTATGAAAGAAGTCATAGAAGAAGTGAGTCTTACTGATATTTGATATGTGCGCATAGACTGTCAGGGGTTTTACAAACAAAAAGAGCCTTTTATCATTTCAGTTTAATTCATTTGTAGTCGTTTTCCCCATAGATGAGCACTGGTTGGTTGCTATTGCTGTCATTCTAAAACTTTAAACACAAGAAATATTCCTCTGTGTAGCTGCATCAAAAATTTCCCTCTGTCATTTTCAATGCTCACTGTGGAACGTTTAAGCGCTGTTGAGGAAAAACCTTTCGTAAACCTTCTACAAAGCTGTTGGTTTTATATTACCTGTCATTTGCATTCTTTGGTTTTTGACGATGTTTATTATTTCTGATGAGGCTGAGCTTGAAGTGCAAAGGAAGGTGATGGGGATCTGCCGTTCACCGCGTTTCTGCCTTTCTGACAACAATGTGTCGAAATAATGAGCACTCTGGCATAGGTTTATTCTGAAAGGCATGAGCCAGCAGAAATGAGGATGACAGGGAAAGTCAAACAGCCACAAGAGTTTTTAACAAGGAGCCGTCTTAATGAGGCTTACTATTGGCTGTATTCCTTCACATTCTAAAAGTTTAAGTACCATCTTGTCTGTTTTAATCACATGCTTGCTCTGAATTAAGTGAAAGAGGTTGAAATTCTGGCACACCTTTCTTCTTGTATTTACCGGCTCATTTTGCCTCATTTTGTCATTTTATTTATTTATTTATTTTTCACAAAAGGAGGAAAATATCACAGTCCTGGGAGGAGCTTTTCGAGAAGCAAGCGTGAGAGGACGAGGAGGAGAAGGACAAGAGAGGGATGAGACACCACTGGGATGAAATCTTGTGTCTGCCAAGGTCAGCAGAAAACTCACTATGAAATGAAACACTGCCAACACACACACACACACACACACACACAAGGTGCAAACAGGAAAACACACACGAGCAGCAACACACTGTCCATATTAGCTCTTCCCTGAACAGAGCCTGCTGAGAATTGCTAAATTACCACTGGGCACACACTTCAAAATGTGAGGCTGTACAAGCACAAACACAAACACTCCGTCCATCTATGGGTTTGGTTTTTTTTTTGTGTCACGACATTTGTCTCTGGTCATTTTGAGATCTTCCCCTCTGCCCTAACTGCTTTGAGATGAGGCGAGCTGTCATTTGTTTTAGCAGCTGACATTCATGGGATTGCTAGTTCTTCTGTCTTTGAATTTCTTCCTACACCACCTGGCCACGCAGTATGTAAAGGTACTTAGGGTTTAAACACACACTGCTGATTACAAACAGACTCTGAACAAAATACAGTTAAAAAATAAATAAATAAAACTTATAGACTTGTTTTTCTTTTTTCTGTGCACAGAAGACAGATTCACACCAATGCAAAAACTGGGAAGTTGCCATTCCATTTGGCAGCCAACTACGCTGCTTATATTTAACTAAAAATCACACCTTCCTCCGCATGTCAGAAGACTTGCACCCACAGTTTATTTTCCATGATTATCACTGGCATTTTCTTTACTGATCAAATGGTAAATAATGCTAAAATTAAAGTGCCCAGAAAAAATAAATTGATAGACATTAAGTCGTGTAAGATTTCCAGTTTCCAGCAGATTCACCCACACTTCAAATATATTTAGCTATACAACCATACATACAACATAGTGAAATCCAGCACAAGCCACACTCACAGGTGCCAAAGAGCTGAACTTGAATTGACACAGCCTCTTTGTAGACTTGATGTGTTGCTTTATGAGTCTATATGTGTGAAAATGATTTCTAAAGAAAATAAATAAATAAGTGTTGTGAATCTTTACTGTGTCAAAAGACGGATATAACTAAATGCACAGAGATCCATTATGATACTTTCTTTCTTTTTCTTTTTGTTTTGTATAGCCAAGGTCTGTCTTTGTTTTGGATTCTCAGTTGACTCCATGACATTAGTCAGCAGAGGTTATGGATCATGTTGTATGCTCTTTTTGTAGGTAAATCTTTAAATTTAGGATATATGGAATTCAACTCACCTGACTATTACAGAAGGATAAACAGAACAAGAATAAATAAATAAATACATGGAAATCCTATATAAAAATGTAAACTACAACAGATGCAAATGACTGTGTTCACATTCACAACACTTCTTCCTTCTGATTGACATAATTCAGTTTAGAGATTCTAACCTAATTGTGTATTTCCATAGAGGATGACCATGGCCGGCCAACATTTTCAACGCATCAGTTAGGACCTTATTCGGTTGGTATTGCCAAGTCTCTTTCTATCCTAGAAACTCATCAGATCACATAACCATCCAAATCAGCACAAGAAGAAGTTTCAAAGTTTAACAGGATTCTCACTATTAGATTATATGGGTCAGATCCACACTATTAATCCACATTAGCATTATAATATTAAATGTATTCTTTCAAAATGTATGAATTTTAGCTTTCTTTTGCTACAGGGGTTATTTGTGGCTCACATATCAGTACCAGTAGCCTTACCTTTAGCAAGCAAGGGTTTGATAAAATATACTCCCCTGACCCTTGCGTTACTTTTTCCAATGGTGCCATTTCAGACCATTCAAGAGCCTTTATTGTGTTGTAAACACAAACATAATCCCCATATAGAGCATGATAATTATTACCTTTAAGGCATCTGTTAAACTGTAGTCGAAAAGTTTATTTAACGTTTCAATATATTCCATAAAGGCCATTACAAAAATTATCCTTCAGTCCTCCTATAAATTTTCAATGAGAGGAAAAAAAACATTGTCCCTGTTTGGCTGCATGTTGAACTAGTTATCAGTCTTAAAACATTCATGCTTATTCATAATAAAGAAGGCTGTTCAGACAGGGAAAAATGGGGAAACATTTCCACATCACACACGTATTTACCCACTACAAACAGAGTGCCTTTTGTGATCCTGTCAAAGGCATCCCCTAACTACCAAAGTGCATTATGTGATTGCATTTCTTTTTTTGAGCCAATTCGGACAAGGAGTTGTGCAGGACATCTGGATTTTGAAACCACATTTCAAACAATCCTTTGCCTTCTTTTTAAAGTGATCCTAAAGTTACTAAGATGAAAATGTAGAATTATAGTGATATATTTCCTGTCTTCACATTGCATTCATCTTCATAATTTCTCACCAGTTTCCTGCAGGCAACAGGTGCTAAATAATTGATGGGCCTGAAAGCAGTTAGGCTTTGTGAGGGAGTGCCGGCAACTCTCTCAGGGGAGAAAAAGAACCAGCAGCTTTGAAACCAGCGGAAGACGACGAGCCTCGGTTAGAATTACTGTGTGTTCCGTCATGCCGAGCACTTGGTGCCGAGACAGTGCAATACAGTTTCATTACAATCCCGAAGCCTTGCAGGCAGACTTCAAAGACCCGGTTTGTCTCGGCCTCAGTTTACTAAGACAATCGGAAGATGGAAAAACAGTTAAAACTCATTTCAAAGACAACTACTTTTTATCATGAACACGTAAAAAGTTGAGATAATGGAACAGTGCAGCATGTACCTTGAGGTAAAAAACTCAGAGGATGTCCAGGCTAAAATGGAACCCATGTTTTGCTATTTTCTTTTTCAATAATTCAGCTCCTTGGAAACACGAACAGTTCTCTTACGAAGCTATAAACAAAAGAGCCCCAAGAAATCCATCAAACGGTGTGTTGTGGCTGATTTTTGAAACATTTATTTTATTTTTTAATCCAGATATCTGTACCCATATATTTATTTAATTGCAAGACAAAAAGTTAATCTTCCATTAATTATCGATCATGCGGCACATCTTCATGTGATGGCTGTTCTGTTGCAGACTTTGTAACAATCCCTTTGTGTTCAGAAACGAAGGCCCAACTGCCCTGAGATCAAACATTGTCACTTTAACATAGTATGCAGTCTCAGTTGGCTTCATAATTTCTACAACAACAACAACAACAACAACAAAAATCATTTTGTTTAGACAGCATGACAACCCTGACTAAGATTATAGTTGTTCAATAAAATATCTGAAGCAATCTTGTAAACAGTGTCACACTTCCCAGCGGGACCTTTGCAAAATACTTTTGCGTGGCTTTTTAATCTCAAGAATCAGAATGTAGGCTGCTGTACAAAGGCTTTCACACACAAAGAGAACCCAGGATTCTGTGAAGGCTTTTAAAAGCCACAGTAGACATAGATAGCATTGGAGCTATCACACATTACTCAAGGAAACTGTACATATCTAGTAAAGCACAGTGCAACACGGCACATATGTCAAGGGTCATTTAGGGATATTACACTCAGGTCTGAATGAGTAGTTTATACAGATATATATTAAAAAAAATGATGGAATAAGTACAACATCTCCTTAATGTGAAAAACCGATTGGAGAATAGTCTAATGTATACATTTAAAACCTATTAATTTTACTTGGCAGATGATGATCATTCACCATTGATATCAGTAAAGTTAATACTTCAAGAGGCTGTGCATTACTGCAATTGAATTATTAATGCACAAAGGATCTGCACAGCCACCAGAGCATAAAGTCTATTATGAACCATCAAATGCTTTGGCAAACACACTGGAAATGATTGTAGTTCTCATTTTCGTTCATGAAGATCATTTTAAAAAAGTTCTGTTGGACTGACTCTAACGTTTATGTAGGTGATTCTTTGGAAGTTAGTTTTGAACATCATGTACCATGCTTCTTGAAATGGTGACTCTTGCCTATTCCTTATTTCTTCTGTTTGATAAGTACATTTGGTCGTCTAGTGTTACAGCAGACCTATATATTCTCGAAGGTGCTTTTATTGTGAAACATACTTAACTACATTATCCACTGTTTTGTTTTGTTTTTTTCTTTTTCCCCAGGACTGAATTGGGGGACTAGCCGTTACTTGACTGTGTTGACCATGTCTTTACTTACCAATAGGCTATTATTACTGAAAAGTAAAGGCTAAATCTTAGAAATGCTATTGGAAATGCTATTGGAGGAGTTGGAATATCAAAGTGGTAAGTTGTACATTCAAATTAATTGAGCATTTCCAACAAACATAACCTTACAGGAAGAAATATGTTAATTTACCACTGTGACCTTTGTAGCTACTCTTATGTATTTTATAATTGCATACTGTGTGAAGTCCGATATTATGCACAGCAGCGGCATGTGTTCTCTCATTACCTGTGGAGCAGTTGACCTGTAGAGGTTTGGGTTAGTACAGTCGTAGCAACTTTTTTACTAGTAGGTCCTCGCACCACTTTCTAGATCAGTCAGCAGCAGGAGTAAAGAAACAGCAACTAAAAGACCGCTCACTGGGTGCAGAGAGAAAGTATAAATGACATTTTAAATGGCAAAGAGTGGTAAAGAAAGAATAAATCTACATTTATATAAATCAGTCACCCCTTAATGGAACGAGAAGCTTGAGGCTTTCAGTTACTAATAAACAACAGTATTTAAGTAAATGCAGTGTGAAAATACAGTTTTGTGCTATAGTACACAAGTATTTACTAATTAGTATTTACTGACTATTAGTTAGTGGGATGATTACTGACAGATTAGTGGCAGATTCTGGAGAATCAAAAGAACACTTTAATGTAATCAACCTCAATTTATAAATATTTTTGTGAATAAAGGTAACACTTGATTACATAGTACTTTCTCATGACTACAGGCACTCTAAAAGTGTTAAAAATACCAATGTATTTGTTTCTGTTAAGCTTGATGCCTGAATTATCTGCCATTATTTCCCTATCAACTTTGATACAGCAGCACTTTGATCACCAAGCTTTGCTAACTTTTGAACAATTATTTGCCAGACATTCCTCACACTAGTCAGTTCAGTCAGTATTTTCAGCTTGTGACTGTGCACCTCTTTAAACATGTGTCTACCAGGGCATATGTATGGTGGCTGGGAGAGCTCAACACACTGCAAGTTGAGAAAACACGAACAAATACAAAAACTCAGGCAATGGAAATGTTTCCAGAGAACCCTATAATTGTGAGGGACATTGTTTGTGCAAAAATCCTGATCCTCACTTGAGTTAATGATTACCGTGTTTGAGGTGTTGGTCCATTTTGATCATTTTAAATGCAAGTAATACCTGACTGCTTTGCTGCAACTTCTAACAGAACATCCCAGAAATGTGTCCTTCATTTTATTCGGTAAGTGAATTTTGAGGATTATTTATATGTTAAGTGTCTGTGCTCAACGTAGCTAAACATAGCTAGTCTGGTAGCTGAAGTTAACTAGATAATTAGGCAGCTAATTAATTAGCCTTAGGCTAGTCTTCCAGCATAGCTCCAGTGTGCGAGGATAACGGAAGGCTAACGGGAGGCTAACCGAAGCTTGTCACAGTTATCAAACTGGCACCAAAGTTACCAAATGTAATACTGAAGTTTTAGAATTTAGAGAGAAGATATTTTTAAATAAAGCGCATCTCTGTGAACTTGGAAAATCTTATTCCACCACGTAAAGTAGGAAACTTTTATGTCTTGCTGATGTTCAATACTACAGTAACAACATTAATGACAGATTTGGTCCGGTTAGATGTAAAGTGTTGAGCTGTGTTCAGTTACAGTAAAATATTAAATGTCATATTACAGCATGTCATATTTACAGTCAGTGAGCGGGAGTTAGACGTTGAAGTTACAGTAATGTAAGAATTCCTTAAATAAATGATGATCTGTTGAACAGTGATACGAGTTGTATTAGGTAAGTTATAATACATTCTTTCACATGTCTATTTGACTGTGTAAAGTTTTCCTCTAGGTGATTCAGACAGCATGTTCTACATGAGATGAAGAACTGGACTAACAGGTCTACTCATCTGGGCAGAGAACAATTTGCAAGTCATCACTTCATCACTGATTCCTTATTACTGCCCAGATGTGTTAACTTTAATACTGATGTTTTTTTCTAAATGTAAGATTATGCCATACATTGTTAAACCATTACTTGAATAGCAGTAAACATTTTTGTTATTAAAATGACTGTATTATGATTAATGATCAATTATTATGATTTGCTTGTACTTTCAATTGACAGTGACATTTTAATATAAGATGTAACATTTACCCTCAGCACAAAAGACCTAAGGAATGGAAAAAGAATTTATTGAAATGCGACCCATGACTTCTGACTATAAAAGTATAAAATGTAAAAGTAAACATGTAGTCAAACAAGGTTTGGACACATCTCATTGGTCTTAAGGGTGGGATTAGACAGATACTTTATTAATCCCAAACTGGGACATTTCACTGTTGCAGCAAGGAATGAGGAAGAGCAGAGGTGGAAGTGGGTGCATGTCCTCCTCCATCATGATGACCAACTCGATTTGGCTGTCCTCCCGCATGTCACTGCCACCTCAGAGGATGGTGAGGATGTTCAGTGCTGCCCTTCCTCACAGGGAGTAGGAAAGGCCTTGAAGTATAGGTGACATTTTTCAAATATAATTAGTTGGATTAAGATAACGTAATACCAGCCGTCTATTGTTGAAGCAGGTACTGGCACATACCGTAAGGCAGACATGGAGGAGGCATCACAGGTGGGTATGAGCTGAAGCAGTAACTGAAAGAGAGAATCATCTTGTAATAAAAAATAAATGCCCCCTTCATTCATATCCAAAATAATAAAGTCTCAACGTAGCTGACAGCAGTTTCATTCCCCTGCAGATTTCTATCAGAGTCAAAAACAGAAATATGTGCTCTATATGCTTTAGTATCGTGAATAAGAGCAGTTATGTAAGTAAACCAGTATCAATAACTACTTTATAGAAGGAACTATAAATAGCAACCATCAAATGTAACATGTAATCAATGTAATTATGTCATCCAAATAAACTACTCTGCTACAACTACAAATCTAAATTTAGTTTCACTATTTTGATTAACAAACACATTTTTAGAAATGTAATAAACGTTTGCTGCTGTACAGAACTCTAGCCAAAGCTCTGCAACAGTTGAAAAAAAATCGAAAATCGAAAAAAAAGTTACGACAATACTGTTTTATTAAACGTTAAACGAATTTGTGTAGTATAATTTAAATAAAACAAATCATCATACAGAGTGTTGTATGGTTTAGGTTTACTTACCGCAACTGACGTGAGGTGGGACTAGTTGCTTTCTATGGTTTTGAGCAAACGGGGTCCATTGCTTTTTAGGGTCATCTGGAAACA
>JASGAT010388317.1:0-11776 GCA_030220025.1 Chelon auratus | reverse complement strand
TGCTCCACACTAAGAATGTAACACATGGATCTAAATGTATGCCTTGTATTACTTATATGTGGAGTTGAAAATCTTCAATAAAAATTAAAGTTAAAAAAAAAAAATTTATCTTACTAACCCCAACCCAACAAACCAGCAGGAGGTGTCTAGCTATGTGTTGTGTTTGTGTAAGGGCAAAATTATGTTCAATCCCTTGCAATGAATTATTTTTCCATGCCAATTACAGAGTAAGAGTCGGGGTCTTCCTCTTGCTCCGTCGAGCGCCCTGGCCTCAGGCTACCCTGCACGGGCTAGCAGAGCAACTGAGGGAATTAAATATCCTGCTTAATGATGTGCTGCCGGGCGCCTCTGGCTGCGATGCTGTTTGTCTCCACAACATTTATTTCAATTTCAGGGAAGCAAATGCACTCGTTCAGAGCTCTGCAATGAGAGCAACAGTAAAATACAGTTAGCTTTGCCGGAATCAAAGGATTTGACAATTAAAGCCAGTGTGACCCGACATAATGCGATCCAATAACGATCACGTAAGAGAGAAAGAGAGCGCTAACGCATCTGAGAGAGGTGGCGCAGAGTGAATGTGACAAATTGCGTGTGGAAAAGTGCGATTCAGTTTGTCGACCCGAGTTTATCCTGGATAAATGCGCAGCTACTGGCTGTCTGTTCGGGGTTTAGCTGACTGGAGAAGAGCCAGCAATTCCTCTGTGATCTGACAACACAGGAAAAAAAAAATAATAAACTTGCTTTATTTCATTCACAGAAACAGCTTCAACCTGTTGTGCATGGTGCGGCTTTGAATTTGTCATGTATGGAGGGTTTAGACGAGGATTTTTCAAATGCAAACGTACTTTTGCCGTGTTTACGGAGCCTGTTTAATATGTATCGTATATACAGTGAGCACAATCATGATTTAGCACAAATAAGGCATGCCGAAAAACCATTTGATTTCACATGAACCATCTGTGGAGCCCATTAGTTGTCCACAGCACAGACAGTTATTACCTCGTGTCGCGTCACAAATCTGCTCAGGTGGATGTGCAAGCGCACAAAGAAGGAACGCTAACCGTATGTGCGGTGAGAAATGCGCCATTAACCGTGACAAACTCACGCCCTACCGGAGCGTTGTAACTCATTCTAACTGTCAAGGTTCAGCTCTCACCAATCTGGACGACAATTCGGTCGCAGATCTGAAGTCCCATTTTGCACCAACAAACTTTTGCACCAATCACCAGTTGGACAAAGTTACTGACCAGCTGGCAAAAAAAACAAAAAAAAACAGTGGAGCATGTAGCAAATTAAGACTCAGATATTTCCCTGAGGAGTTGGTGGAGAGGAAACTAAAATATTGTACCAACATTGGACAAAAATTGGACTAACATTTGCCAGCTGGCCAGAAATAAAATAAATGACGTTCACTGGAATGTGTTGTGTCCAAAACTCTCTACTGCCACTAACATGTCAGACAAATCCAATTTTGCAAATATTTTGTTAGTCCTCAGTAATTCTTGGCAAGCTGCTGCGCAGATCTAAGCTCTGCTATCATGTCAGCATGCACAGAACATGCCAGACAACTAAAACCTAAACGTTCTCAGAGCTGTGAATCCTTATTACGCAGATGCTCCGTTGTTTCATAGTGGCAATATGTTTGCTGAACCACCTGCATAGCACATTTTCATTTTTGTAAGCGTGTGTGTGTCTAATTGTTCTTCGGAGACTGTGATTCATTTGGAATTAAACACTGCAATATCGTTATAAGATTGTAATTCTTCAAAGTGATAAATAGAAGGTGGGCGAAAGTGAATAAAAACCCACGCGATTACTCTTCCACACACCCGTCACACCACTTACTGTAAATAAGCAGCGACGCCTTGAGCAAGTCTGAGCGCTCCACAGCACCAGGTGTTCACCGGTTTGCCGTCGAAGGCAAAGCCTGAGAAGCGTGTCACCTAAAATGACGTGCGCGACCTTTGCCGCCTGACCAGTAAGTTGCGATTCATCGCTGAAACACGGATGAAAAGATCAGATCTTTCACATTTTTAGAGAATCTGCTGTCAAGGCTAATGAGTATTCACCGTTGCTCCGTGTCTGCGCGGTGACAGGTCCCAGTGTACCTGCTCCTCTGGGTGTTAATGTGTCACCAGATCTGGGGCCCAGTTCTGTTAATGGGGAGTCTTCACACAGGAATCCTCAATGCCCCATTGGCGCCGGGATCAGATATGCTCGGGAAGCTTTTTCATTACCGCGTTTCAAGTGACAGGTGTTTATCAGACAAATCCGCCACCCACGCTCTGTTCTGTTTTTGCGAACTGTGACAGAAAACACATTGCTCCTTCTTCTTCCTCCGCCCTGTCAACACGCGCGTCTTTCCGCTTTCACCGTTTCCGCGACTCCACGTGCGTTTTTTCCCCGGGCCGAAGCTGAACCCTTTTAGGATCCTGTGATGAATGTGCTGTCGCGTATTGCTGAACTTGCTCGGTCAGCCCAAAGGAAAGCGCTAGCTTATCTGTGTAATGAGAAGAATCAGCCGCATCTCAGGGCTTTGTCAATATGCCACGCATGAAATATTGCGTCGGTGCCCCTGTGGCAACGTTCAGAGAAATCTTACCGGCAGGGGTTTGTGTTTGTGAACAATTTCCAGAACCTGCAACACGAGCCTTAGTCAATAAGTTAGTTTTTCCGTATTAGAGAAAATAGGCTAATGCGACAAAGATGTGTTTTTATCCGCTTCTTTTTTTGCATTGAGAAAAAAATAAAATGGGTCAGAGTGTTGCACGATCAAATCCCTGTTTGTTCTGTTCTCATTTGTCTGCCTCTCGTTAGCAGTAAATCTGGATCATTAAGTTTCATTTCAGGCGGTAACAAAGACTTCCGCACATGAAATGGAAGATGTGGGGAGACTTATTGTAGACTCAGAAGATGATTTTTATTGTGGTAAGGGGGATGGGAGGGAGTGGGGGGCCGCTCTCTAGTGGCTGTGTTAGCGCGAGGAGTCAGTAATGAGCGAGCAACTTCACATATAGCCTAGATGGGGCATTGAGACGAGAAGGGAAGATAGAGGACAGAAACAATCTACGAGGCAGAGACTGATGATGCTGCTCTTCGTCTCATTTTCCTGCACAATGACGGATGTGGCGGGGCCCGGCAGCCCGGGGTGCAGCGACGCAGATCCTCCTCTGCGCGGGGCCAGAAAGAGGAATGTGATGTGAAATGATACTAATCTTATTTCAAAGGCTTAAGAGGATGTTTTAGACTGAATTTGCATGATTAATGATAACTAAAGCATTTTATTACCAGAGAAATTACTCAGTAAATATTCAGTTTGACTTTTATATCTAATACTTTTCAAATGCCTCGAAGCTGCAAAAAAAACGAATGGATAGATTTTTTCTTTTTTTTATTATTATTCCCTCCAATAAGTTGCTGAAGCCCTAACCGAGCCTGATCTAGTTTCTGGTCAAAGTAAAGTATGATCTATCTCTCGTGTAACTGTATAGTACAACTTGAAGAATACAAGCTGAGCTACATGAGCTGTGATTGACATTAAAATTGTATTTCTTTTATAAAAAAAACAGGTCGATATTATCAGCTGCTTCAATGCTTTTTGCTTTGTTATCTTTAACTGAAGGATTTACTGAGCAGCCCGCAAACATCGCTGAGCTCAGTAGCAGTCCTCCCTGTATGAGTAGTGAAACGACATAATAGGTGAAAGAGCCTTGATGAAACGAGCGGCGTGATGCCGCTTCCTTTGTTGTGTGCCGAAACATATACAGTAGCACACTCTTGAGCCTTGAGCTTCAACTATTTAAAGCAAGTGCGCTTCTTTTCTTGTGATTTTACTTTTCTTGTACCGCCTGTGAAGATGTGCGCCGTGGTTCTGGCAGTGCATGTCATTTTTCCAGTCGTAATTACCCCATATCTGAGGCGCCTCTCAATCTGTCCTGGCAGTTAGCATATCCCCACGGGCGTAGCAAAACTGCAGGAGAGCTGGTGCTCTGATTCTGTGTCTCATTAACACATTCATAGAGATATTAATCTCCCATCAGACGTGGCACAACCCTGAGCACATTGTTGGGATTCAGTCAAGAGGAAAATGATTTGCTTGCGCTGCTGAAGGGCACGCTGGAGCCGAGTGTGCGGAGAGGAGCAACACATGACGTGTCAGATGTGCAGGCATCACATCCTGCTGCAGTCCAAGTCACTGGAGCAGAGTTATTTTTATATGACAAGAAAAGAAAACAGTTACCTGTAATTCAGCTGCGACGCTGCTGTTGTCTTGTACGGGTGACTTGTGCCTTTGCATTATAGATGATGCGCCCTTCTCTTCATGATTAGTGAGTTCAAGAAATAAAAATAATACTCATGCGCTGTCTTCTTAGAGCATTTGATGAGACACCATGGACCATTATTGTTTTACATTTATGTGGACAAAGAGTTTGACAGTTTAAAAAGAGTAGAATAATGTGAGTGCACCCCTACAAGCACTCAGGCTTTAACTGCCTCCGGTCTAAAAACTACAACATAAAGACAGTAATGAACGCTATAACTCATTCGACTGTTCTTGCTGAGCCAACCACTTGAAACCAAGGTCTCTAACTAAGGCTAATGTTTTCTGTCCCATTTTCAGGTGAGTGAGAATGCTAAGCAGGATCTCAAGGATGGGCTGGCTCTCTACAACTCAGAAAGCAACATAGGCCTGCGAAATGCCTGGAACATCATCCAGGCAGAGGTAGGTCGGCCCGACCTTAGCGTGAATGTTTAATCACAATCAGTAAAAGTAGCACATAAAATGCAAAGTTGCACTGAAATATTCCAGATAATGTATTTCCTGGCTTGTAGTCGTGGCATTAAAGTGACATTAAAAATCCAAATTGGCTGTTTAACTACACTTCATTCCATTAGTGCAGTCCTCTAAAAAAAGGGGGACTAATTACAACACTTTTTTCCATTAAAGTTTGTTTGAGGTCTCCCTGGACTGATTCGAAGCATTAACTAATCTTGTTTCTGCTGTGTGTGTGTCATTAACAGTGGAAGTGCTGCGGTGTGATAGCATACACCGATTGGCATGAGGCTCTGCAGGAGCAGGTAGTTCCTGACCGCTGCTGCCAGGAGCATTACCAGAACTGTGGCCGTAACGCCACCAACATGTTCTGGAACAGGGTGAGTTGACACAGACTGTAATGAAAAATGCAAACATGTTTTTTTTTGGGATAACTATTGACAGAGTTGGAGGAAGTACACAGATCCTTGTACTTTAATAAATGTACTAACGCAGCAATTTAAAAATACGATAAGATAAAATACAATACGATATGATAAGGTATGATACGATACGATACGATGCGATACGATGCGATACGATGCGATACGATACGATACGATACGATACGATACGATACGGTCCAATATGATAAGGTATGATATGATAAGGCATGATGTGATAAACTACAATATAATACAATACAGTAAGGTAAGGTAAGCTGTGGTACGGTACGGTATGGTACGATAAGGTAAGGTAAGGTACGATACAATACAATACGATACGATACAGTAACGTAAGGTACGATGCAGCACAATACGATACGATACGATGCGATGCGATGCGATGCGATGCGATACAATACGATACGATGATGCTTTATTTATTCTCAGTGGGGAAATTTGCAGCGTTGCAGCATCAGACAGTTTAAAGGACAGTGTCCACAGGAAATAAAAAAGTAAACATTGAATAAATCCAAAAATATAGATGATTAAATACAATAGAATTTGTACATATGAATATTGCACATGAGAGAATTAAAGATATGTAAATATGAGTAAGTTATTGCACAGATTTTAAAAATGTTACAGTTTGTGAAGAAATCCCGAGTGTGTGTGGTTACTGGGAGCAGGCTTGGTTGTACAGCCTCCCAGCAGCAGGAAGGAAGTGCCTGAGGTAATGCCGTGAAGGGGATGGGACTGGTTTTCTATCAGGGATAGCAGCTTTACTATAATCCTCCAATCTCTCAATACAAACTGAAATGTAGTGGGGGTGTCAGGCTCTGGGTTCTGCAAAGTGTCTTGAGACAATTTGGATTGTTATCGACGCTACATAAATAAAACCAAAATGAAAAAAATAATTGAAATGATGTGGCACAAAATGGAAGGTACATCAAAAAATGATTCGAACCATCTGAATACAGCAGGCTACTTGAGGAAACGTACGTGGATGCAAAGCAATTACACAGAGATGCAAAACTCGTATGTAGAGAAACAAAAAAGGCAAACAGACAAAATGTCGACAAAGGTTGTGAAACTTTGTCGACATTTTGTCTCTACAAAGAAATGCAAAATGATCTCAGCAGGATGCAAAACAACTACAGGCAAGAAGCGACTACAGAGAGATGCGAAATGTGCACAGCGATACAACGCAACCACAAAGTTACACAAAATGGCCGCGCAGAGATGCAAAACGACTGCAGGGGTAGAGAGCGTGACTACAAAAGGGAAACACCGAACGACTACAAAGGGAAGAGAACAACAATGGCAAACTGTGACTTGGCGTCTTGTTCACGTTCCTGTGTAGACATTAGATGCTTTATCGTCGAAGTGGGAATGCAGCAAAATTATGTTTGGCGACAACACAGGAAAAAAAAAAAAAAAATCAAAAACCTAACAAAAATAAATAATAGATTTTTATTTTGTTAGTGCACAGTATGTCTTTAACATATTGTTATTTTCATGTTATATGTAAAATCCTTGAATGTGCATGGCTTTAAATTATAATGTTCATATTATTCTGTCATTTTCATGCCCCCTGACACACAAGGGAAACATATACATGTGCCCAGCACTAGCCCAAGTTTTCCTTGCTTCATTGCTTAATTCTAATCACAGTGTGTTGTTGTTTGTTCTATTATACACGAGACAACAGCCCCTTTTTCTTCCCTCTCAAAATCCTTGCAGCACAATATTCATTACAACCCTAATCTGCTATTGGTCTGGCATGTGGTTTGTTAGCAGGTCCAAAGTAGAGGATTAAAAGACGTAATATAATTGCCAAAATGAGAATAGACGGGGACTGAGCTGGCCCATTCCGAGAGCTCATCACTGAAAGCTTGAGTGTAATCCTGCCCGGAGGAGACGTCCGCACGTTATATAGTTTGGTTTTACTTGCTGCCTCAGCACCCACTCTCAAGGAGGGGCACCACTTTGCTGCTGAAGCTCCCATTAAGTCCTTGCCCTTAACTCTCTGCCAGTGAGAGACCTTTGAATGAACCCGGGTGGGAATGCTATTCAGAGCGCGATTAGTGCACACGCGTGTTCATGTGTCCCATTAGTCTGCATATGAAAGTCGTCATTCATGAGTAATTCACTTGTTTTTACACCCCACCTGAAAGCCACCCATCCGACGGCGTGTCTCTTGTGGAAGAAAAGCGTTTGTTTTTTTTTCTGGATAACTGTGAACTGGATGGTTGAGTTTCTCGAGGTGACTTAACAGGCAAAAGCACTGCGACTGCAAGTGACATGATCCCGCTGCTGTACAGAAAAAGCACATTTTTAGCACCATCTTAACAAGATTGTCTTCCATTTCAGGGCTGCTTCGAGAAAGTGGAGGAGTGGTTGGGTGATAACAAGCATCTCCTGGGAACCATAGGCATGGTCATCTTGGTAGTGCAGGTAGGAGGCTTAATGATTAATACGGTTCTCTTCCCTTTATTTTTCCTTTTCGATTCTTTTTTTTTTTTTTTTTGCTTTCTGATTGTCTGACTGGAAACACGCATGCAAAACATTTGCATAAAGCAGCCTCTGCGCCTCCATCCTCCATCCATCTCTCTTCTCAGAGAAAGACCTGAGGCCTGTGCTCAGTGGGCGTTCAGGGCACCCACACATCTTAAAATATGTTGGAAGTCCTTGTCTTCTGCCCCCTGATCCTGTCTGGAAGAATCAAAGCTAGCTGGCTGTGCGCCAAGCAAGATGCAATCAGGTATAGGGAGGAATCACAAGATAAAGCGGAGATACCAATGAGAAGTGGTACATGTTCCACTAGTGGTAGCATTTCTCCTGCTTTACATCTGTCTTTCTTTACACTGTAAGTGTCTCGCTTGTATCATCGGAGGATGTTTGACTGAAAGTGCCTTCAAACCCAAACAAAGCCAAACCTGTTTTTGCCGTGCATTTGCAAATTTATTCAGCTCAGTCAGCCAGTATATCAACCGCACAGATGTTGGCTCCAGTTAGCTGGCAACGAATCGGCCGCGTGCGTGCAAATTATGCACTACATTTGTTTTACTACCTAGAATCTGGCTGATTTCAGCTCTCACTAAGAACTATAGTACCCTCTGTACTTCAGTCCTCCAGTCTGTCTTTGTTCCTGCAGTCTCTGCGCAATTAGAAGAGGGATGAGCGTTGGAGCGGAAACCGTCTAAGCCTGCATAAACTCTTTCTTTGTAAGCATGTTGGTAACCCAGGGCAGCAAGAACGTCATCGGTTCAGAACCAGAAAAAGACAGCTGAGGACATTCTGTGTGGAGATTACATGCTGTCCCCATCCGTTTAAGACACGGACACTTGTGACAATTATACTGACAGTACTGTCCTCCGGGGGTGACTGTGTGAGTGGGAAGTACTGTGGCAACCTGCATGGGGTCTTTGCTTTTAATTTGCGCCTTCTTGAGTGAAGGTTTTCACACTGCACTTTATAAATTCCTTGTTTGATCTGTGTGAACAGTGTTTCTGCTCTTTTCCCAGATTAGCATCAATAAAAATGCACTGATCAGGCATAACATTATGATATTGTGTTAGGTCTCCCTTGTGCCTCCAAAACAGTTGACAGTGAATCATCAGAGAATGGACATGGGCATTCTGAGGGTGTCCTGTGGTGTCTGGAAACAAAATGTTGTTAGTGGGGGGCCTTTGGGTCCTATGGGTTAAGGGGAGGGGCCTCTGTGAATCATCCCGCAGATGCTTGATCGGTTTGGGATCTAGTGAATTTGGAGGCCAGGTCAACACCTTGTGCTGTTCTTCATGTTTTTTTGAGTTGTTCCTAAACCGCATCCTCTGCATCCTGATGGGGATGGCTGCTGCCATCAAGGAGTGTCATTGTAATGGGGTGGGGGTGCCTGGTCTGGTGTAGGTAGGTGGTACATATCTGAGTAACATCCACATGAATGCCAGGTACAGAGATTTCCCAGCAGAATATTGTATTGTCACAAGATATTCGATGTTATTTACTTATGTTATTTCTAATGTCAGTGCTCGTAATGTTATGCATGATCCGTGTATGTGCTACACCTTTTGCTAAGGCCATTTCATCTCTAGAATCTACCTATCTGCATATTTCTGACGGCACTACGCCGTTCTTTTCACTCTCCCCCAGCTTTCAAGGTACATAGCTCAAAAGCATGAAGAGATCCATCTATTGTCTGCCTCACATCCACCTGCTGTCCTTTCACGTACAATAAAGGTTTTACATGCATATTTAAATACGTTATCTATCATCCCCAGCAGTCCACCTCTTCCTTTTTACTTTTAATGCTTTGAACATTACTTCTTGCTGTATTTCCCCTTTCCCACACTGAAATTCTGAACAAGTCCTGCTAATCCGTGAATCCCTGGTTCATTTCGAGAAAGATGGCTTGTCCAGGAAAAGTTGAGTTTTGAAAGATTCTGCACGCATTTGATGTCCAAAGGGAAAGAGTTTTCTTTAACTCTGCAGTTCACAGCTACACTGTATAAGGGCGCACAGTCAAAAATAAGGAATTCACCTTACCTTCTCTGTGACCTCACTGTCACTGTCCATTTTTGAACACACAAATAGCGTGCAGTTGCAGATCATTGACAAATAAAAGATCCTGTTTAAGGACGGACAAAGTCTGACATAAACTGAAAGGTCTCCGTCCTCTGATTTGTGTGGCAGGTAGGAAGGGTATATAGACCTCGATCTGTCAGATTAGCAGGCTCAAAGGCAAGATGGAGGACATGACAACGAAGAAAGGCTGAAACCCTCCAATGTTATATAATAGCCAGAGGCACTTAGAGCTGGTTTATGAATGATTTAGACCAGCGGCATACATGACAATCTTTGGCAAAAGCCAGTATCTATATCTTCATTCACCACGGATACAAGAATTTCAGCAATATGTATGTATTCTTAACCAGGGGTGGATGATTGAGCTGTGAGGACTCCTCCAGGGAACCCTGTCATGCCTCCTCACTCAGACTGAACGAAGCAGACAGCAAAAAACTTTCAGTGCCTGTCAAAGCCGCGCGGATGAGCCACGTGTAAATAATTGGGTTGGTTCTAAAGCAGTTTTTCATTGGTCCTAACTCCCTCTTAGCTGCATGTTTACCTCCAAATGGCGCCTCGTGTCTTGATTGGCAGCAGCTTAAGGTGGCTTTTTCTTCTCTGAAGCAGCTCGGCGAATTAGGTTTTGACTGAAACTAAAGGAGAATCAGCAGCTTTACCAGGCTAATCACATAGCATAGGAATCCCCCAGCGGAGTCTACATTTTTTCATTTTTTTTTTTTTTTTTTTATTAAAAGCTATGCACCATGAAACACTTTGCAGTTTCCCTGCCATCCAAACTTTGCCAGATAATGGTTTTAGGATCAGCCTTGTGACTGTGTTTGATGTGGAAGTATCAGGGGTAATGGAAACTTCAAAGAGATAGCAGGCTACTTTGATTCAGTGGCATCTCAATTTACTTCATTGGCTTAATGCTTGCGCACGCTGTATGTTTTCCATCCCAAAGATTCCAGAGCTCGCATTTGAGGGCCATCTGAGATAAAGAGAATGGCCAAAAAAATGTGTTGGTGCAGGATTTATTGTGGATCGAATAAACCAGCGCCAGCCCAAGGCATCAACATCAAATAGACCATTGCACAGGCACACACGTCTTTTATACATGTGTGCAAAAATATGTATATAATATATATATATATTTACAGAGAACGTATAGGCGCAAATTCACCATCTCCTTCTCGTTTCCTCTGCAGCTCCTGGGCATGGCGTTCTCCATGACACTGTTCCACCACATCCACAGAACGGGGAAGAAGTACGACGCTTAGCCTTGGGCCGAGGCGCACGACGAAGAGGAGAACCACTCTCGCCTAATGGGATAAGACTCTTGGTTTAAACATCCCTGCTTCCCCCCTCACTTAACAATCTCTTCAGAGCATCCTTTTACCCCCTCCTCCCCGCCCACCACCACCTCCTTCTTCTTCCCAGACCGTATGTACAGATTCAAGCTGTGTTCCCGCTCTGTTCTGCTCTCTCCTCTCACCGTCGTTCATTTTGCCAAAGAGTAACACAACTGGAAGAGAAGGGACACCTACTTTTGGCAAGGAAGAGGATCCCATTGGTCGTCACTCCTCTTGAGTACGCTTTTTTGTTTTTTTTTTCCTTTTTTTGCTTGGACTAACAATTTGCTGGAAGGAAAGGACAGACTCTGAGACAAGACTTTACTAATGCCCTCCCCTCCCCTTCCCAGACAAAGAGAATTTATAAAACTGATAAATACACTCTTATGTTTTTTTTTCTTCTCTCATGTTGATTAAAGTCCCCGTTTTCCCTTGTAAATGAAGAAAGATCCAACACGGCATGCTAGTTTTCTACTCCATTGATTTACCTTTGTCTCTAAAAAATGGTTGCCATCTATGTTTTAAACTTCCTGTAACTTTTGTGTGCGTGTGTCTTTTTGTAATTATGTCATATGTCACCAGCGCTTGTAAGTGTTGAACAGATCGGTGCAATGTGTGTGTGTGTGTGTGTGTGTGTGTGTGTGTGTGTGTGTGTGTGTGGG